>CM038679.1:615364801-615607607 GCA_021605205.1 Aegilops longissima | reverse complement strand
AAGGTATATAATGACTCAATGACTCTAGGCAAGAAAAGCTTTATCAGATTCTCTTTTCCGAAGTTGCACCTACAACTACTCATTGAAAATAATCCTATTCTTATGGGTAAATGCTCAATATCCAAGTGGGCTTACAAATTTGATCATGATCAATTGCTTTGTGGATTGTCTCATGTCTCTTGATTAGTTGGTATTTATCCCCTCAATATCGCAAGTTTCTTACCTCCAAACAAAATATTTACTTGTTACTAATAAAAATAGAAGTTGTAGCGTTGAAATGTTATCCGAAGAAACACTAGTAGATATAACCCGCATAACCTTCCGGTTCACACGGATTAGGCAAGGCGTAGATTCAACCCACTGGGGCATCTCAGGAACATATACCACAAACTTTAGGAAAAAGTAACTCAAAGTCGAAAGTAGAGCATGGTTAAGGAAGCAGAGGATACAATTCACCAAAGGCATTATATATCCAAGGAAAGGCTCACAAGGTTACTGATTATGAAGGACGTTGCCGGATAAAACCCAGCAAAGGACCTGGTGGTCCACAAGGGATCTAATGTGAGCATCGATACTCACCCAGAAGAAGAAAGAAGGCAAGGACATCATATTATAGAAATAACTGACTAATTCAAAGCTCAATGCAAAGGGAATTATGATTTCCAAAAGGGGGGATCAGAAGCAGAGGCTCTGATCAAACACAAATAAGTAGAATAGACATAGATCGACAATCAATCAAGGTTTGATTTGTTGGACAAAAGCTCATGTCCGGGGTGACTTCTGAGCCGAAGGGAAGAATTCTAGTTGTGATTGATGATTGCAAGCATTCACAAACATATCAAATCAAATGTTCAAAAAGACGATGACAAAGGATACTACTGAATTTTGCCAGATATATGGAAAGTATCTATAATGCAAGCAGACAAGTATTTGCCGAGCAATAGTTGAGAGGATTATTGGAAGATCGGATAGTATTTCAAAGTATCTTGTAATAACAAGAACAACTGTGGATGAAGGTATGAACGACAATGTAGGTAGTTACTCATAAGGATTTATCGGTGGTAGGGATCGCAACGGCGAAGGGTACAAGGGTCTCGGGAAACATCAGAAAGTATCTTCAGAGTCTTCTGGTGCACCAAGCAATCATCTCGACTGAGGGGCTCTCCGGGAGAACGTATTTACGAGAACCTAGAGTTAGAATTAGCAAAACCATTTAACCTGAATAGACGAGAGGTCAGAGTCTCAGATTATAGACGAGGAGTAAAAAGATCCTAATAACACCCAATGGCAACGTGGGTCTGTAAGCCACACAGCCATGTTAGTAAAACCATTTTTTTTCAAAGACTAGACTCAACTTCGGCCAAGGAGTTAGAAAGGGGGATCCTACAAGCAGTCGGCTCTGATACCAACTTGTGACGCTCCCGATTCGACCGTACACTAATCATACACGCAAATGTGTACGATAAAGATCAGGGACTCACGACAAGATATCACAACACAACTCTAGACACAAATAGAAATAATACAAGCTTCATATTACAAGCCAGGGGCCTCGAGGGCTCAAATACAAGCACGATACACAAGAGTCAGCGGAAGCAACAATATCTGAGTACAGACATAAGTTAGACAAGACTGCCTTAAGAAGGCAAGAAGAGGCAAGGCCTCCTGCCTGGGACCTCCAAACTACTCCTGATCTTCGGCGGCCTCCATGTAGTAGCATCCGTCGGCGGTGGAATCTGGCTCCTGGGATCCACCATCTGGTTGCATCAACCAGAAAGAAGAAGGAAGGGGAAAAGGGGGGAGCAAAGCAACCGTGAGTACTCATCCGAAGTACTCGCAAGCATCAGATCTATACTAAGTATGCATTGGTATCAAATGGAAGGGCTGTAACTGTGGACTGAACTTCATAATGCCAGAATAGAGGGGAAGGCCTAGCCTATCGAAGACTAGCATCTTCAAGCAGCTCCAAGCATCTTGCAGCATGTAGAAGAGTAAAGGATAGCAGTTTATATTAACAAGCATGTTGTAGCAGCAATACCCAGAGATCCTTCCTCGACTCCCTGCGAGAAAGCAATCCCGAAGCCACATAACTTAAGTATCCATTTCTAGTTGTATTAGATCAAGATATAAGTCTGAACATCCATTACCATAGACACAGTATTCGAATAAAGATCTTCCCTGCAGGGGTGCACCACGTTTTCCAACACGCTCGATCACTCTAGCCGGACACAATTTTCTTGCTCAATGCCCGGCCTCGGAGGATCAACATGTGGCAGCCCTACCTAGGCTCAGCAGAGAGGTCCCCGCCGGTCTACTTCCTAAGCACTCCGGGGTCTGGGCCCATCGCCAGTTGCACTCCGGGTCATTACGTGCAGGGCGGGTCCAGGCTCCACCACTACAGGATGGTGCCGGTCCAGCCGTGCCGCAATGCTGAACTGGATGTCTGACAAAGCTTCGGCTGATACTGCGACGTCGAGGCCCATAACTATTCTCGCGTGGTGGTTGGTGCGTAAAGGCCAAAGGCCAATTCAGAACAAATACCCAAACCATAGTGTATTATTATCTTGCGGAGATGAGCAGAGACTCAAGATAATGTGACCCCTTCACCCCGTCTCGAGGAAATACGGCAAGGGCAAGCCCAGCCCACTCGAGGGCTGCCTGACTTCCCTACCGTGCCTCGTAACCATCTTGCGGGTGCTCTCCGGGCCCGCCCGACTTTCCCAAAGGTCTCAAGTAATGTCAAGGTAACCGTGTGTCCAAACATCAAGGGGAAAACCTGAGGAATCACCCCCGGAGGATTCCACTCAATGTAATCATCAAGCTGAACATAAGAGGGACCACCCTCGAGGTTCACACTTGACGTGTTGCACGACATAGCCGTATCGGGAATGGTGAAAGAGGAAATCACCCTCGATGACCATGACCGAATAGCTACACTACAGAATTATCATCAGGAGTGTGTTATGAGGGATCACCCTCGGCACTCAATAGTAGCTCTGCAGAGTCAAGCAACAAAAGGGGCGTGATGTGATGTGAGGTGTCGGGCTATGGTCATCGATCACGTTGATCGAGTCGTCGATGATGAAGCAGGGGCAATAAGGACAAGTGGGGGTCACTGATGGATCACTAACCAACCTATACTAAGCAGTTTAGGAGAAGTAGGTAGGTAACAATAGCAGGTACAAAAGCAGGCTATGCATCAGAATAGGAGCAATCAATAATAGTAGCAAAATCTAATGCAAGCATGAGAGAATGGAATGGGCGATATCGGGATGATCAAAGGGGGGCTTGCCTGGAAAATGCGATGAACGGGAAGGAGGGGTCGTCGTCCACGTATTCGATCACAGCGGCATCAGCGGCAGTCTCGGGGTCTACCGGAGAGAAGAGGGGGGAGAAACAGTAAATACATAGCAAGCAAGAGCATAACAGGACAACAGGTAGAGCTAGACGTGTTCTAACGCGGTGCTACACGATACCGGCGAAGGGGGAGAACATCCGGGAATGTTTCCCCGAAGTTTGGCATTTTCGGACATACGAACCGGAGGGGGCCGACTGCATGTTCTCCATGCTAAGGATATGCGGCAGACTAACAGACCACGTAATCGGATTTGTCTCATCGTTCTGAGCAACTTTCATGTAGAAAACATTTTCATCCGAGCTACGGATTAATTTATAAGATTTTCTAAAGTTTTAATACATTTTTGGAATTAACAGATTTAATTAAAATAAAAACAGGTTTACTACAACATTATGACATCAGCATGATGTCAGCAGGGTCAACAGTCAACCTTGACTGGGTTGACTGGTCAAAAGGAGCAGTGGGGCCCATCTGTCATACTCTTAGTTAACTAAGATCTAATTAGACTAATCAAGTTAATTAGGTTAATTAAACAAAGTTTATTAATTAAATAATTTTATTTATAATCTTTTTTTAACAGGGGGGCCGGGCCCCATGTGTAAGTGGGCCGGGGGGGCTTAGCGCGCGACGGGCTAACGGGGCTGCGGAAGCGGGCGCTGCCCGAACGGGCGCCCGGCGGGGCGCGCTTAGCCCAGCTGGCCGTGGCCGGCACGCCGAGCGGGCGTGACCTCGGTGGCGGGAATGGCAGCGGGCGAGGGCGGGCGGCCGGAGGTGCGCCGGCAAGGGAAGGGCCGGTTAGGGGCGCGACCCTAGGCCCGCAGCAGGGGGATCGACGAAGCGAAGCGGGAGGGCGCCACGCGCGCAAAGGCGGCGGGCGGGCGGCTGCGGTAAAGCGGGCTGCACGGCAGCGGCATGGTGGATGGCGCTGCGGGAGGAGGCAGCGGCTGCGGGCGCCGCCGAAGGCAGTGACATGGGCGGGAGCGGGGGCACGGCGCCGGGCACGGCAAATACATCGACGGCGAGCGGCGCGGCGGCCCGCACGCAGGAGAAGTAGCAGAAGACGACGACGATAGGCGACAACAGCACTAGCAGGAGCAACGACGGCGCAGCAGCAAGCAGGTCGCAAGAGCAGCACCTCACGCACGCACATACGCGTATGCGTACACGGGAGGCTCGGGCGAACTCGGGGACGGTGGCTACGGCGTCTACGACGAGGGAAAAGGAAGGTGAGGCGAGGGTTGCTCACCGGGCTCCTGCAAGTGTGCTAAAGCGGGCTCGGGGAAGGTCGAGGTGGCTAGAGACGACGATGAGGGCAGCGGTGTTCGAGAAGGGAGACGAGTCGGGGAGGCGTCGATCCGCTTGATGCGCCGACTCCGAGCTCCATCCGGGGCTTGTAGACGACGTGGAGGAGGCCAGTGGAGCGGTTGGATGCGTCGGCGTGGTGATGGAGGGGTCGAGGCCGCGACAACGGCGCCGATGGTGTTCCGGCAGAGAGAACCGAGAGGAAGAGAGCCGAGCGAGGGGGAAATATCTGGTGCTGATGAGGACGAGGACGAGGCCGAGGGGGAGACTTATCCCCTCGGCGGCATGGGTGGTTCGAGTGGGGCGGCCTGGCCGACCAGCTGGATGGCCAGCAGGGCCACGAGGCCCACTAGGGGGGTCGCCTTTTCTTTTCTTTTATTTTTTTTATTTGCCTCTGTTTCCTATTTAAAAGAGCTACTGTATTAATTTTGTTACATGTGGCACTTTGCACAAAAATATATAGGAACAAAGTGAAGTTGCATAAAAAAATTGGGGTCATAAGGAGTTGGCTAACCATTTTTATAAATTGGAAAGGCCAATTTAATTATTGTTGGACCACAAGATAAAATCCTAGGGGCATTTTGGGAACTCAAATGTGGTTGGTTCCAACATGACAAATATCCAGGGATTATTTGTCACACTTTGAACATTTCATTTTTCATGTTTGGCAATTTGAATTTTGGACTTTGATTTGAATTTGAAATTTGAACTGGTTTTGAACCAACGTGAGTTTAACAACAGTAATCAGTATGATGTGGCATCATTAGGAGGGAATTACTGTAGCTTAATTATCCGGGTGTCACATGTGCCCACCTGGTGGCCCCCCTCTGGTGGTTATTTGTTCCAGTAATTCTTATTTATTAGATAAAAAATCCCCGTGAAGTTTCAGCTTGTTTGGAGTTGTGCAGAATAGGTAGCCTGATGTAGCTTTTTCAGGTCCAGATTTCAAGTTGCCGGAATTCTCCCTCTTGGTGTGTACCTTGCAAATTATGAGAGAAAAGGCATTAGAATTACTCCAAAAAGCATTATCGTGGATAAAAGCATTATAAATAACGGTAAGAAAACATGATGCAAAATGGACGTATCAACTCCCCCAAGCTTAGACCTCGCTTGTCCTCAACCGAAAACCGAAATCGAAAACATGACCACATGCTTTGAGAGAGAGGTGTCGATAAAAACAAAATACGGACATAGAAGCATCGTGTTGATTATTATAACAGCAACAAAATTAAACATAGGACTTTTATTATAGAACTTTTATCATATACTTCTCATGAATAAGTAATAGTTCATCACACAATCGAAGTATAAATCAAAAACTCTATTAGAAACCAACAAACTATGTTCTCAATCAACTTTGCAACTAAAATTCATCATCTTTTCAGGAAATATAACGTATTGAAGCCTTTAGGCAAGTCCACATACTCAACCACCATATAGTCTTCTATGATTGCTAACACTCACCTCGTACCCATGAGCAAAACGTTTCAACTGGACACATAGAAAGATAGGGGCTTATAGTTTCGCCTCCCAACATACTCACCTCAAGGGTGATGTCAACAATAATAACTCATGATATTTATATTCAACTGGACATATGTTCCTAGATCTTTCCTCACCACATGATGCTTGCCAAAGGATAAAAATAAAAAGAATAGAAGGAAAACTTTGAATCTTTGCATAAAAGTAAATACATAAAAGTAAAAGATAGGCCCTTCGCAGAGGGAAACAGAGGTTGCCATGCGCTTATTTGTTTGTATGCTCAATCCCTTAGTGCAAAAAACATCACGTTGTATTGCCCCTTAAGATGACAACCTTTATTATGCAGTCTGTCGCTTTTATTCTTTGTCATCCAAGTTCGTACCATGCTCAATTTTCCCTTACACTAAATGATCTCACACTTTTAGAGGCAATTTTTATTGCCTTTTTGCACCGATGACAACTTACTTGAGGGATCTTGCTCAAACCCTAGGTAGGTATGGTAGACACTTGAAAGTAAGATTTGGGTTTAAGGGTTTTTGGATGCACAAGTAGTATCTCTACTTAGTGTGGAACTTTTGGCTAGCAAAGATAGGGGCCAAGCACCACATGTTGAAGGATCTTTGACAATATGACTTCTGTGTGAATATAAATAAACATAAATCATTAAGTTGTCTTCCTTGTCCAACGTCAACAATTTTTGCATATAATATTTTGATGAGGGCTCACAATCACAAAATATTTCTAGGATAGTATATTTATATGTGAATCTTCTCTTCCCTTATTAATTCTTTCATGAGTTGCATCATTGACCAATGTTGTGTTTGTCAACCTCTAATAAAGTTTTCTACTTATACTTTTCCTTATATGGTGCCATCACCTACCACAGGATTAGTATATAATCTTAGTGATATTTCCTTTCTCTTTTTTATTTCCTTTCTTTATTTCTTTACTTTTATTTGCACCATGAAAGTAAAGAAAGCAAAAACTCAAACTAAACTTTATTATATAACATGCACACGATTACAAGGATAGATCACTAAGCAAACTCTCAAAGAAGAAAGGATCGAACTAAACTTTTATTCATCTAATGCAAAAGATCAAACTAAAATAAGTAAAAGCAATAAGATAGTGGGATGATACGATATCGGGGCACCTCCCCCAAGCTTGGCGGAAGCCAAGGGGAGTGCCCATACCCGAGACTCGGTTCTCTTTTGGTGATGAAGAAGATGGTGGTGGTGATGACAATTGTGCCTTCGGCTTTTTCATATTGTAGTTGAGGAGAGCAATATCCTCCTTTAAATCATCGACTTCCAACTCCAGCTTCAAGATCTTGTCACACAAATCCCCTTTGCTTTCATGCCTAAAACAAAAAGGAATAGATCGGTTTTTAGGCCGGTTAGCTCTCTTGGGGAGACTTGACTTCTTGAACTCCACGTGCATATCTCCAGGTTGAGGTAGAGGAACATCCTCCTCCACCGAGCTTGAATCATCAACCCTCATCAAGTGAGCATCCTCCTCGTCATCTGTAGTTCAACCATAATGAGATAGATCCCCTTAAGTCTTTGGGTCAGCAATGAGATGTAAGACATAGGCCTCTCCGTCGGAGTCTTGGGACGACATATTTTCAAAACTGCGCAGAAAATAGCAAGAAAAGGGAACAGAGGATTTCACCGTGATACGATGATCAACAGGTTTGGGAAGTATATATAGATTTTTTTTTATCTTGGAGGAAAAGTATATGGTAGAAAAACGGAGTACGGAAGGTGTCCCGGGTGGGCACTGTCCGCGTTCCGGGAACGGGGGTACCCAGACTTGCCTGCCTGCGGCGTGGCTCAAGGGGTGGCCCAGTACGGCCCATCTTCATCAACACAAGCTCAAGACCCTCGCGAGGGGCCAAGCCTCGCGGGGCGGATGACAGGAAGCTTCCCCAGGCACGACCTCGTCAGGCTGGCTCGCGAGGAGGCGGAGAGATCAAGGTGGGGTACCTCACGAGACGCCCATGACGCAAGCCATGACGACCGAGGGCGCCAGACGGGCGCCAGCCCGCGCAGTGTCCTCGTTTCCCCTTTGGTGCAAGGGAGGCAAGCGCAGGCCAAGACTATCAAGTAAAGGCAACCATTTTGGTGCAACAAGACCAAGACCAGCAGAACGGCAGGAAGGAGGTCATCGTGGAGCCCAAGCCGGCGTCACCGTCAGGGCCTTTGGCAGGCGAGGACCGACTTTAGTCAGGATAAGTGTACTAGATGTTCCCCTTCAAAATGGCCAATTGTTGCCGCCCTTCCCGCTCAATATTTGGGAAGAGGCCCAGGGCCTCTGCCTATAAATAGGACTAGCCACCCACAGGGTAGAGGCATCTTAGAGAGAGAGAGATAAGCGACTGAACTCCCCCTAGCAGTTCATCCCACCGGCCAAGAACAGACCCTCGCGAGGCTGTTCTTCCTTGTACTGTTCATCATCAGCCCCTGAGGCAATCCACCACACCACACACTGGAGTAGGGTATTACACCGCAATGGTGGCCCGAACCAGTATAAACCTTGTATCCCTTGTGTTGCTCTTTGTGTAGTTTAGATCCTTGCGAGGCGACGAGGTGTAGGTAGGTTGGAGGTGTGATCTCCTCGTGCACCCCAGAGTTTGAACCTAGAGGGTCTGCCGGAACCTGAAATCCGGCATTTGGAGCGCCTGTAGGTGCACCAATCCGCCTTCCGCCGCCTCGCTTTTCGCCGCCCTCGCGTCCATGTCGACGCCTTCGTCGGGCCCATGACGAAGCGCCGGGCCGCTCTCGCTACTCGCGTCGCCAGACGCCCCTATCGGCGGCCGCTTCGCCGTTCCGTCGCCGCCGTCAACGCTGCCATCGCCCGGCGGCAACGAGCAGCAGGCGTCGTCCCAGATCCATCCGTGAGGCGAGACGGCCGCACCGCTACTCCTTCACTCGCCCCAGCTGGTTCTTCGTCCCACGCGCACCGCGCGCCCATGGAGGCTCGAGCCGCGCTCATCGCGGCAAACGTGCTCCTGCGCTACTGCCCCATTGACGATGTTTACGAGGAGTGGCTCGACTGCGTCGCCGAGCTCGTCCACGCCGCGGGGGGCTCCCCCGCACCGTCCTTCTCACTACACCACGCCCTGCCTTGCGCGGGCGATGAAGCTCCGGGCGCCACCGCCTCCCCTCAAGAAGGCGCTTTGGCCCCAAGGCGCGTGGCCCCTTGGCGGAACCCACTCCGTCCGGCACCAACGCAGCAAGAGCAGAGCTGCCAAGAGGTCCCTCGCCCCCAAGAAGCTGCCCGAGTGCTCCTGCACCGGCCCATCACGACCGCGCTCCTGTTCCAGCACGCCAAGACCACGCTGCTCCCAACGGCAGCGCACAAGGACCCGCAAGATCAAGCCCTCCATCACCAAAGGCCTCCCGTTGCCACTACAGGCTGTCGCGCCTTCACCACCGAGCTACGCAGCATCGCATGGCCCGGCAAGTTCAAGCCAGACTTGCCTCCTCGCTACGATGGCATGCCGACCCTGCGGAGTTCCTCCAGCTCTACGAGCTGGGCATCGAAGCCGCCGACGGGGACAAGAAGGTCATGGCGAACTGGTTTCCCATGGCGCTCAAGGACGGTGCCCGCACCTGGCTCCTGGCACGATCTCCTCCTGGGACGAGATGCGCACCCGCTTCATCGCCAACTTCCAAGGCACTCGCGACCGGCCTCCTACCGTGAGCGACATGCGCCGTATCAAGCAGCAGCCAGGAGAGACCCTGCAAAAGTACATCCAGCGATTCAACAACGCACGCCTCAAGATTCCCAAGGTGACCGAGGAGGCCATCATCTCAGCCTTCTCCGACGGTGTGCGTGACGTCAAGATGAAGGAGGAGCTGGCGATGCATGAAGACATGTGCACATCCCTGGAGCTGTTCAACTTGGCGACCAAGTGCGCCAGGGCTGAGGAAGGACGCCTCTCCCTCCTCGAGCTGCCGGCTTCCAACCCAGAAGAGAAGAAGCCCAAGATCAAGGACGTGAAGCGCAAGGGGGCTGTCGTGCTCGCGGCAAAACCAGACACCAAGCAAGGCAGGGATCAGCCCGAGTCTTCCAAGGGCAGCCGGTACTGCGTGTACCACGACCTCCACACCCACAACACCAACGAAAGCCAAGAGCTCAGGGCCGTGCGAGAAGGGCGAATCGGTCGACGCCCCGACCGCAGTGATCGAGGCTACGGCCGAGGAGGAGGAAGAAGCACAGGACATTGGGAAGACCGTGGCCCTCGCCAAGGGTGGCGTGACCGACCTCGCGAGGACCGCTGGCAGGATCAGCCTCGCGAGGGAGGTTGGAGGGACCCGCCTTGCGAGGGAGGCTGGAGGGATCAGCCTCGCGAGGATCGCCCACAAGGCAACGCAGGCCTCCCTCCTGTGCCACCGCAGCAAAGGAGAAATGAAGACCATCATCAGGACGAGGGGGCTGGGGGCTTCCAGGAGCCGCGCGCAATCACTTGCATCCTGGGCGGAGCTCAAGCCCCAGCCTCTCGGCGCATCTTCAAGCAGTTCGCCCGTGAAGTGAATACAGTCCTCCCCAAGCTCGAAGCCACGCGCCCTCTCAGGTGGTCAGCGTGCACCATCACGTTCAGCTCAGCAGATCAGCTCAAGTGCGCAGCCACAGCTGGAGTCCTCCCGATGCTTTGTTCCCCAATCATCAGCAACATGCAAGTCACCAGGACCCTCATTGATGGCAGAGCAGGGCTCAATGTCCTGTCCGTCGAGACATTCAACAATCTCCAAGTGCCATACAATCAGCTTCAGCCAACCAAGCCTTTCTCCGGAGTAACTGATGGCTCCACAGTTCCGATTGGGCAGGTCCGCCTCCCTGTCACCTTCGGGACGCGCGACAACTACCGCACCGAGCTCATTGACTTCGACGTCGCCCACATACGCCTGCCATACAATGCCATCCTCGGGTACCCAGCTCTGGCCAAATTCATGGACGTGACTCATCACGGCTACAATGTCCTCAAGATGCCAGGAAGCGGTGGAGTCATCACGGTGCCTTGTGAAGAAAGAGATGCAGTGTGTTCTCTGGAGCGTGCTTTCCAAGCCGCATCAATTGAAGACCCAGATCACAGGAGCGGGAGGCCTCCCGAGGCTGCTCCTAAGAAGAAGAAGACATCGCTTGGCCCGACCGCTCAGGAGGCAGGCCCCTCAGGGTCCGCGCCTGTTCAGGGGGCACCTCCTCCTGTCGCATAGGAAGGCGCGCTCGGTGCCCTCCTCGAGCAAGGCTCGGGGGCTCTCTCCTGGAGGGCCACCGACTTTGCTAAGATCACGAGGGAGGCGCTCGAGCACCACTTGGAGGCGTGTTTCAAAGCACGTTTCCCTCAGGAAGGAGCAAGGCAAGGAGGGTCGAATCCTCAGGAGTTCGTCAGCAAGGCCATTCAGGAGTTGCAGGAGTCAAGAGTCATGAGTGGCAGCCGCCGTAGCTCCCCATCCAGGCGAGGATGGTGGGCTGCGCGTCTGCACCGACATACCAAGGCTCAACCAAGCCGCCTCTCAAGAGCGCCTCTGGCCCTCACGCGCAGGGCGCTGTGAAGGTCCACCCCACAGCTACGTTCGCATGCCTTACGGCTTGCCGAACGCGGCTGCCATGCGCCAGCGCCTCATGAGGAGCATCCCGAGGCTCAAGTGGCCAGCGTTCCGCAGTCCCTGGCGGAGATGGAGATGGTCTCCGCGAGGAGCCACTAGCGCCCCGTAGCCTCCCGAGGCTCCCTGGCTGGGGGCTCGTGAAGATCGGGCTTGAGTGCACGACGCCCACTACTTCAAAGATCCTTCATCTTCAACATTATCAGGTGACATTCTGCGAGTTTCATTTTCAGCTGGGAGCGCCCCCCAGGGCTGCATCATTCCCAGGCCGCGTGGGTCCGTCCCTGCGGCATGTATCCCTTTCGATTCATGTTTCTAGTTTACTTTATTGGGGGCGCCCCTTGGGCTGCGTCATCCCCACGTCGCTCGGGCCCGACCCAGCGATGTTCGCCTTCTCTGCACCTATCTAAATGGACTTGCTCCTTTATGATTAACATGATTTGACCTAGTCGCCCGCTCAATTGACACCAACTGATGGAGCTGCTCCCTAACGGCACGAGGCTTGCGCATGGGTCCGTCCCTGCAACGCCGACAAACCTGAATGGCTGAGCTCTGGCCGCGGCAGCCCCGCATGGCGCCACCTCATCAAGCCTTCAGTGCCTCGTCACCCCTCCAGAGTAACCAACGGCTTGCTGGCGATTGTCATGGCAAACTCTTTCTCTTCTTGTGATGAGCCTGCAGGATCTCTTCAAGGAGCAGCGTTAGGCGAGGCCTTCACGGCGTCTCCTTCACTCTTGTCCGCGCGAACCGCTTGCACGTTAAAGGGGTGGTACCTGAGCATCGCGACTCATGGGCTCCTACTGGCTCTCCAGCCCTCACCCTCTGGCCTTGTCCACGGCATCGCGACCTGGCATACCAGCGACGGCTGAGCTCGCTCGAGGGCCGGGACCCGAGGACGTAGAGCAGAAAGGGGAGTAAAGGCGAGAGGGAAGAGGCACGCGGGGACCTCGCTAGGCAACTCCTCGTCTGCCGATGCGCGGACCTAACGCCGCATCTAGAAGCGGTTCCTGACTCCCGAGATAAGTCATCCCCCGGAAATACTAGCTATCACGCAACACCGACCTCGCACCTAAAGCAATCCCGTGTTAGCAACGTCACGCTCCTTTCTCACCGAACGATGGCTGCTTGAGCGCTAAAGGGGCCCCCTGAGCATTGCGACTTAGGGGCTCTTACTGGACCCCGGGCCGCTCACCTCCTGGCCTTGACCACGGCATCGCGACCTGGCATACCACTGACTGCTGAAGCCTGCCTTGGGACCGGGACCTGTCAGCGCAGAGCGTCAAGCCCTCGCGAGGTTCGAAAGGAGGAACTAAGCTAAGATGGGATGAGCATCTCGCACCACTTCACGACAATGATCATATTGATAAACGGAACCGCAGGCACCTTACAAGCCCCCACGGGGCGCGTTTTTCGATTCCTCGTAGGGAACGAAGGGAGCAGATCCTAAAGAACGCTAACTACACGCGCCTCTGCAAAAGACGCCATCATCAATAGTGGGCCGTCAGCACCGGCGCTAACCCCATCCAGATCATGCATGGCGGCGGCTCGACGAGCCCGCTTTCGCCCGAGAGCGACGCAAGCTCGGGGCTCAGAGCTGTCGCCTCGTCTGTGGAGTCGCCAAGAGCTCGGGCGGAGTCGCTGATCCTCCGACGCCTTCGCCGCTTGAGGAGCTGCTGGGAGCGGTCGGCGAGCCTAGTCTCGCCATGTAGGGCCTCACCACCTCTCTCGTGGCAGCACTCCAGCCGGGCGCCCCTCCGTCGAAGACCTTGAAGAACATCACGGAAGCGCCGTCAGACCTGTGGATCACGAGGGCGCCCGCCCCGCAGACCCGGCGATCTCGCCTAGCCTCGAGTCATTAAGACCTTGCTCGAGCGACGACCGCAACCTCCGCTCCGGTCGCAAGGGTGTTGCAGCCGCGGTTGCAACCAGAGCTCCAGAGATCCCTCTGCGGAATCACGAAGGCGAAGGAGGGAGGAAGGCTAATCCAAGACTGAGGAGGCATGGCGGCATTGGAGCACAAACTCGTGGAGGAGCCTCGGCATGGACTCCGGAGGAATAACGACACCGTCGTGATCGGCCGGGCGCCGACGGTGGCGCGTCTGTGGCGCCGGCGCCAACTCCTTCAAGGCCCTCAATGCGGGCGCATAAGGGCAGCGGGAACCTGGCGGTGGCCGCCATACCAGGGCCTCGACACCTCTGCCGGGCGCCTCATCTCGGCGGTAGAGGGCTAGCCGCTTTTTCGCGGAAGTGGATCGGGACCTCTCGGGGCCTTTCTTTCTCTCATGGAGAACCGGCGGATCGGAGCCATTGCCGCAATGTGGAGCAAGGGCAAGTATGGAGAAGAAGGAGAAGCAAGAAGAGATGGGCTGGAAGGGCACACGCCGTTCCGTACTTATAGCCGGAGAAGGCCAACTGTCGACCTCCACGATCACAGGTAATCATGACCCGCTTTGCATGCAGGGACTTGTCAATTCGTGCAGTTGCCGAGGCGTCGTGGGGAAGTGGGGACGCCTATGTCCAATCAACCGCCACACGGCGCCCAAGGCCGCAGGCTGTTGGGGCCTGCGGCGCTTCGCACTCGCCCTTTCGCTTCTCTGCTAAGCCAAGTCCAGGCCCGCCTTGGGCCCGGGGGCTACTGTCGGCGTTCTGGGAACGGGGGTACCCAGACTTGCCTGCCTGCGGCCTGCGGCGTGGCTCAAGGGATGGCCCATTACGGCCCCTCTTCATCAACACAAGCTCAAGACCTCGCGAGGGCCAAGCCTCGGGTGGAGGATGTGAAGCTTCCTGTGCACGACTGCCAGCTGGCTCGCGAGGAGGCGGAGAGATCAAGGCGGGGTACCTCACGAGGCGCCCATGACGCAAGCCATGACGACCGAGGGCGCCAGGCGGGCGCCAGCCCGCGCAGTGTCCTCGTTTCCAATTTGGTGCAAGGGAGGCAAGCGCAGGCCAAGAGTATCAAGTAAAGGCAACCATTTCGGTGCAACAAGACCAAGACCAGCAGAACGGCAGGAAGGAGGTCATCGTGGAGCCCAAGCCGGCGTCACCGTCAGGGCCTTTGGCAGGCGAGGACCGACTTTAGTTAGGATAAGTGTAGTAGATGTTCCCCTTCAAAATGGCCAATTGTTGGCGCCTTCCCGCTTAATATTTGGGAAGAGGCCTAGGGCCTCCGCCTATAAATAGGACTAGCCACCCATGTGGTAGAGGCATCTTAGAGAGAGAGAGAAGCAATTGAACTCCCCTAGAAGTTCATCAAGACCGCCAAGAACAGACTCATGAGGCTGTTCTTCCTTGTACTATTCATCATCAGCCCTCGAGGCAATCCACCACACCACACACCGGAGTAGGGTATTACACCGCAATGGTGGCCCGAACCAAGATAAACCTTGTGTCCCTTGTGTTGCTCTTTGTGTAGTTTAGATCCTTGCAGGCGACGAGGTGTAGGTAGGTTGGAGGTGTGATCTCCGCGGCACCCTGTAGTTCAACCTAGAGGGTCTGCCAAACCCGAACTGACAGCACAACCCACTGGCGCGCCAAAGTTGGTGTATTGTGCCCACCAGGGTACGCTCGTGGAAGTTTCTTTATTCCTAAAATTCTTAAATATTCCAAAACTGATAAAAAATATTTTT
This sequence comes from Aegilops longissima, assembly GCA_021605205.1. NCBI lineage: Eukaryota > Viridiplantae > Streptophyta > Magnoliopsida > Poales > Poaceae > Aegilops > Aegilops longissima. Next base: position 615,592,230 of record CM038679.1, on the reverse strand, counting down.
GCGGATTTTTTGGAGTCTGTTTGCTTACCGTATCACGTACCTCCTTAATTTCACGATTCTGGAGTGTTCCGGAAGGACTCTTTTATGTGCTCTTCCGGTGTCAAAGTTTGGATAATATTACTTTCAACATTAATAGGCGTACCTGAGATATAATGCTTTATTCGTTGCCCATTGACAACCTTCGGGTTAGTACCTTCGGAATTATTTATTTGATGGCTCCAGACTGGTAAACCTCCTCGATGACATATGGGCCTTCCCATTTTGAGAGGAGTTTTCCTGCAAAGAATCTAAAACGAGAGTTGTACAAAAGAACATATTCTCCAACTTTAAACTCACACTTTCAAATTCTTTTGTGATGCCACCTTTTAACTTTTTCTTTAAATAATTTTGCATTTTCAAAAGCTTGGGTTCTCCATTCATCTAGAGAGCTAATATCAAATAACCTCTTCTCACCACCAAGTTTGAAGTCATAGTTGAGCTCTTTAACTGCCCAATATGCTTTATGTTCTAACTCAAGATGCAAATGACAAGCTTTTTCATAAACCATTTTATATGGAGACATACCCATAGGATTTTTATATGTTGTTCTATAAGCCCAAAGTGCATCATCTAATTTCTTAGACCAATTCTTCCTGGACCTATTGACAGTCTTTTGCAAAATTAATTTTATTTCTCTATTGCTAAGTTCAACTTGATCACTAGACTGAGGGTGATAGGGTGATGCAATTCTATGGTTAACATCATACTTGGCAAGTATCTTACGGAAAGCACCATGAATAATGTGTGAACCACCATCAGTCATTAAATATCTAGGGACTCCAAACCTTGGGTTCATAACTTCCTTAAGCATTTTAATAGAGGTGTTGTGAAAGTGCAACTATCCCTAGGTGGTTTTGGTAATTCATAACAACAGATAGCTCATTGAGCTAATGCTATTCCAAGACTATTGTTTCAGGAGAGCTCAATGAATGGCATGGCATGGATGATGAAAGTGGATCCCTCAAAATACTAAGGACAAAGGATTGGCTCAAGCTCAAAAGCTCAAGACTCTTCATTTTACATTTTAGTGATCCAAGATCACATTGAGTCTATAGGAAAAGCCAATACTATCAAGAAGGGATGAGGTGTTGCTTAATGAGCCTCTTGCTTCATGTGCTTAGTGATATGCTCCAAAACCCTCAACTACTTTCCCACATCCACAAATGACCTAAACCTAAAGCCAAAATCGGTCACACCGATTCTTTCTATCCGCGCCACCGATTCCAAAAGTCATAGCCACCGCCACAAACCCTAAGCAAATCGGTCTTACCGATAGGGATCTCGGTCTCACCGAGATGGGGTTGCAATCTCTGCTTCCTTCAGAACGCTTCGGTCTAACCGAACTGAGCGATCGGTCCCACCTAGATTGCAATGTAAACTCTCTGTTTACTTTTTGTAACATTTCGGTCTCACCGAAAAGAGCAAATCGGTCCCACCGAGTTTACCTGACCAACTCTCTGGAAAGCTTATTACCAAATCGGTCTCACCGAGTTTGTGTAATCGGTCTCACCGAGATTACGTTATGCCCTAACCCTAACCGAATTGGCCTCACCGAGATCCATGTCACCCCATCAAAATCACTAACGGTCACTAGGTTTACTAAATCGGTCCAACCGAAGTTTAACGATTCGTCCCACCGAGTTTGGTAAATTGTGTGTAACGGTTAGATTTTATGTGGAGGCTATATATATCCTCCACCTCCTCTTCATTCATGGAGAGAGCCATCGAAACTAACCTACACTTCTAACTTACCATTTCTGAGAGAGAACCACCTACTCATGTGTTGAGGCCAAGATATTCCATTCCTACCATATGAATCTTGATCTCTAGCCTTCCCTGTTGCTTTCCACTCAAACCCTCTTTCCACCAGATCCAAAACCTATGACAGAGAGTTGAGTGTTGTGGAGACTATCATTTGAAGCACAAGAGCAAGGAGTTCATCATCAACGCACCATTTGTTACTTCTTGGAGAGTGGTGTCTCCTAGATTGGCTAGGTGTCACTTGGGAGCCTCCGACAAGATTGTGGAGTTGAACCAAGGAGTTTGTAAGGGCAAGGAGATCGCCTACTTCATGAAGATCTACCGCTAGTGAGGCAAGTCCTTCGTGGGCGATGGCCATGGTGGGATAGACAAGGTTGCTTCTTCATGGACCCTTCGTGCGTGGAGCCCTCCGTGGACTCGCGCAGCCGTTGTCGTGGTTCTAAGCCTGACAGTAGAATGGGGGGTAGGTATGGAGAGGCAAGATCCTAGCTATGGAGTAGTTGTATACACAAGGGATTTACGAAGTTCAGGCCCTTCTGAGGAAGTAATAGCCCCACGCCTCGGAGCCCGGAGGCGGTCGACTGGATTATATGCGTATGAAACATAGGGGTGCCAACCCCTCTACCTGTGGAGGGGGTGGCTTATATAGAGTGTGCCAGGACCCCAGCCAGCCCACGTAGTAGAGGGTTTAAGGTGCGTTAAAGCTAGGCATTACTGGTAACGCCTTACATAAAGTGTCATTAAGGTCATAAAGAGTATTTAACTACAGACAGTTTGGGTACCGAGTGGCTCTTGGAGTCCTGGTGGTCGAGTGGGTCTTCATGGTCGAGTGTCTTTGAATCTGTCGAGTGGAAGCCTACCAGGTCGACTGGAAGGCTGCTTCTCTTGTGAGTGTCCTTGTGGAGGGTACCTTTGGGCAGGTCTATGACCCTACCCCAGGTACATGACTTCATCATTAGCCCCCGAATGGATCGAGGTTTGAGTGAGGAAGGAGTTGATAATCTTTCCGACATGTTCTTCGTGTTGTGAGTGCGTCTTACTCTGGATCAACGACCTTGTAGTGATGGCATCAACTTCTCTTTCAGTCGCCTTGATCCATTCTTCACGTTTGTCGAGTGAACTTTGTGAACCTAAGGATTTCCGAGCGACGGATCGGAGGAAATCTGTTATCTGACGAGTTGCTCTGCGGTTAGCGGATTTCGCGGGATCCGAATTTTGGGAAGCGCGCGAAGGAGAGAAAACCGCGGCACTCGGATGGGATAAGACGATGACGCCTCGATCTTCGCGCCGCCTTTTTCGCCACGTATCGTGCACGCGCCTGTTGCGGGATTGTGACGGGATTGCCTGGGCCTACCGGTCAGCCACTCGGAAGCGGCCCCATATAAAGCGTTGGACCGGGCATTTTGAACAGTGCGACCTCAGACTTCTCCTCTCTCCGCCTCCAAACCTTCTCGCCGCGCTCTTCGTCTGTCCAGCGCCGAAGCTCGGTACTTGCCTCGCCGGCGACCATGGTGAAGGAGAAGACCGCAGCCCTGGAACGGGTGAAGGGCGGCGAAGCTAAGGGAGAGCGCCCGGTCGGGCGGCTCCTTCAAGGGTCCAAGCTGCCGCAGGGCTGGGTCCAAGGAGACTGGATCCGCTCGACCATCACCGAGAAGGACCTCACCAATCTGGCCAATGAAGGACTGATCCCCCATGGGTCGGCGAGGCTTCCGGGCACGGAGTGGCAACCGCAGCCTGAAGAGGGTGAGTGTGTCCTCCTGGCCACCCACGTAGATCGGGGGTTTACTCTGCCGCCAAATCCTTTTTCTGGGGGTTTTTGAACTTTTTTGGAGCGCAACTCCACCACTTCACTCCAAACTCCATTGTCTATCTTGCTGCTTTCATTTCGCTATGCGAGAATTTCTTAGGTTGTCGACCTTGACCGGGGTCTCTTCAAGCATATATTCACCGTCGCCTCAGACGGTGAAGAAAACGAGCCCGAATGATGAGAGGACCCAAGTAATCCAGATGTGTGGGGGACTCGGGGTCCAGATGAGGGGGAAGAGCGCCTTTCTAGCTATGACTCTCCCCGACTCGGTTAGAGGGTGGCAGTCGACCTGGTTTTACTGCCAAGACCAGCCGGGGCAGCCGACTGGGCTCCCTCCTTTCTCCATGAGTCGAGTGAACAAGCCATCTTCCCTGAAGGTGTTGCTAGAGGAGAAGGCCCAAGTAAAGCTGTTGATGGAGCGTGTAGTCCAGCTTATTCGCGATGGGGTGACCGGCATGGATCTCCTGGAGGTTTTTCTCTGACGGCGTATTCAGCCACTCCAATACCGAGGTCATCCGATGTGGATGTACTCTGGTACGGATGACACCACTCGGGTCCATCCAGAGGAGGTCGATGACGCCACGCTGGAGAAGTGGATGACTGCCATCACGGGAAACAAAGACAACCCTCGCGGAGCTAGGAGGATTCCACCACTCGACCAGAGTTACCAACTGCATAAGGTATAACCACTTATCTCCGATCGCGATTCTCATGCATTCATTCTGTTTTGATGCCAATTAAATCGACTGACTTTCACCTTGTTTTGTTGTCTTCTAGGTCACCACTGAGATGTACTCGATGCCCAACGGGGCGCAGGAAACAGTCGAAGAAGAAGAAGGAAGTGGAGGTGAAAGTCCGGAGGAATGGGAATCCAACGGCGAGGAGGATGAGGAGGATGATAGCTCTGATGACGGGGAGGAGGAGGAGGAAGAGGAGGAAGACGTCGATCCTCCTCGCTCGGAGGGAAGGTCCAAGTTGACGCATGACCCGGTGGCCGGGCGCGGCAAAGCTGTTGTGCCCACCGGGCAGTCGACAAAGCGACCTAGGACAACTTCTCCCGCGCCGACTGAGAAACCGCCGAAGCAACCTCGAGCGACGTCGTCAAAGCCGGCGAAGGCCTTTCCCAAGATGCGAATGGTCATCCCCACCATCTTCGGGTTACCAATAGAACCTTGTATTTCCTTATTCAACATGAGTGAACTTTTGGTCGACTTGATGACTGATCAGCCGATTCTTGAAATCTACAGCGCCGCTACCTCCGAGACTTCAGCCAAGCACGAAGATCAGGAGATGGAGGATGCGGCCACCTCCAACCTTGGTAAGATCTCTGAGGTTTCGCTTTTAATCGACTGGAGCTTTTAGTCGATTGGACTTCCATGTTTACTTCTGAATCTTACTTGTAGTTCCGCCTCACGTCATTGATCTCCCCGATGATGACGAGGAAGCGCCATTGAGGAAGAGGAGGAACAAGAAAGTGCCTGCTGGCAAGGCTTCTCAAGTCGCGGCGATTCCTGAGACGCTGATTTCCGAGGGAGGCAACCCCACTCGGACTTCTGTATCTTTCGCAGTACCGCTGACAAGTGCCCGACCCACTTCGTCGACTGCTGATCCACCATCTCTCTTTGCTACACACCACGTCCCGGAAGACCAAGTAGGTGCTACTAAGGAGGCCATACGCCAGGCAGGGATCATGATGGAGCAGGTGAAAGCGGCCCGAGAGGCTAGTCAGGCGGACTATGATGCTAGTTCAGCTCTCCAGAGCAATGTCCAAGTAAGTCAGTCGTTGCTTGCTTTGTTAGGATATGCTACCTGACACTGCTTCCTTCTGGAGATTTCCATATCTGTACACCCACTGGGTGTGTGTGTCGATTGAACTTTTGTGGGGGCACGCTGAGTGCACCCACTCGGTGTAGTCCCCGAGACTATGGTCGACTGCGTGCAGTCGGCTATAGTCTTTATGCTGTGTTCTTCTTCACTCGACCTGGACGGACCAAGTCGAATGGAACCGTAAAACCGGTGGGGGCACGCTAAGTGCACCCACTGGGTGTAGTCCCCGAGACTACTGTCGAATGTTTTGATTCGACTGTAGTCTTAGAAATGCTACTATTTTTCCTTAATCACTCGGAAGTGATCTGTCTTTGATGTCTTTCGTTGGTTGACTCTTTGTAGAAATCTTGCGAGCTTGTGGCTCGTTATATCGAAGTTAGAGAACAAGCAGATCCAGCTCAACCTCGATTTGAAGCTTGCTCAGGAGAATTTGCAGAAGGCAAAGGATGAAGCAAAAGGTATGGCTGGTGAGAATTTTTGACGACTGCCTTTGTTTTTCTGCTCGTTCTCAACTTTGTTCTCATTGTTGCTTTGCAGATAAACTGGAAGAGACTTTGAAGAAGAAGGATCTTGACCTTGCAGAGGCACAGAAGGCGGCTTTGGAGAAAACAAAGCTCGTTGAAGAGAAGCTTGCCTCAGTCGACAAACTCAAAGATGAAAATGCCAAGCTGAAAGCCTCTCTTGACGCGGCTAACAAGGAAGTTAGTCGACTGAAGAACGACAAGATTGTTCTGTCTGACAAGGTTGGCCAACTGGCAAGGGAAGCTTAAACGACACGGAGATTTATCTTGGAGGGCTCGCCAAGAAGCTGTTTCTCATGCTTGAAGGTAGTCTCTTTTATCCGACTGTCTTGCTCTTACCAGCTCATCACATGATCGTTATTTTGAGTCTAAGCTGTGTTTTCAGAATTCTGCCAAAACTTTGAAGAAGAAACCAATGAGTGGAAACCAGCTTGGACCCCATCAACTCTCTGTGAAGGACGGTTGCTATGAATGTGCTCGATTGGAGTCTCGCGTTGCTAGCGTGGTGGATTATCTTGCTCGACTGAAAGCTGCGGTGTCGCGGATCGACTCGACTCTCTAGCCAGAACAAACTCTTCAGAATGATCTTGAATCCCTGATGACTCGACTGAATGAGATTCCAAGTCGAGTGCAAGAATGGAAAAAGTCTGCTGCCAGGTGTGGTGCTGATGTTGCTTTATCTCTGGTCCGTGTCCACTACAAAGAAGCGCAAGAGGACAAGCTGGTGTCTCTCAAGGTTGCCAATACCAGGAAGCACGACTTCAGATCTTTCATGGAGACTTTCATCGCTGCTGCTACCCGTATTGCCGACGGAATCGACCTCGACCAGTTTGTTGCACCTTCCAGTCCTCCGCCGGAGGAGTAAAAAACTTCTAGGTCCCACTTTAAATTTGCCTCGGAATGCCGAGTGGTTTCTGTAACCGATAAACTTTAACAGGCTTAACGCCTGAACACCTTTGGATCCGTAGGACGTTTATCCGAACTTGATTTTTCCTTTAGCATGCTTTGTTTGCCTTTGAGAGAACTTTATTCCTCATTCGGAAGATATTCCGTTGAAATTCCAGTCGACTTGTGCTTCATCTATCCTGCAGGTAGAGATGGAACACTTGACCTTGTCGTCCTTACGGATTGGGACTAACCGCACGTTGTACTTGTGGCGAAGCTCCGAAGGAGGAGGTTGTAGTCGACCTACACCTCGTCGTCCTTGCGGATTGGGATGGACCGCACGTTGTACTTGTGGCGAAGCTCCGAAGGAGGAGATAGCAGTCGACCTGCACCTCGTCGTCCTTGTGGATTGGGATGGACCGCAAGTTGTACTTGTGGCGAAGCTCCGAAGGAGGAGGTAGCAGTCGACCTGCACCTCATCGTCCTTGTGGATTGGGATGGACCGCAAGTTGAACTTGTGGCGAGGCTCCGAAGGAGGAGGCAGCAGTCGACCTGCACCTCGTCGCACGTTGTACTTGTGGCGAAGCTCCGAAGGAGGAGGTAGCAGTCGACATGCACCTCGTCGTCCTTGCGGATTGGGATGAATTCCTTACTTAGGCGAGCACTGGGCTACAGCTAAGCCTCCAAGTGGGAGGTTTGCTCTCCACTCGGTAGGATTTTTATTACTTAGGCGAACACTAGGTTGCAGCTAAGCCTCCGAGTGGGAGGTTTGCTCTCCATTCGGTAGGATTTTTATTACTTAGACGAGCACTAGGCTGCAGCTAAGCCCCCGAGTGGGAGGTTTGCTCTCCACTCGGTAGGATTTTTATTACTTAGGCGAGCACTGGGCTGCAGCTAAGCCCCCGAGTGGGAGGTTTGCTCTCCACTCGGTAGGATTTTTATTACTTAGGCGAGCACTGGTGCCACGCCCAATATGCGACCCTATCCAAAAGGAACTCGATGGTCCCACCAAGGATAGACCCGCATATTGAAACGCTTTTGCAAGGTGGATATCATTACATCAACATTACATAATAGATGGGGATACATACATAAGGCACAACTGCCACAAGAATACAACATCACATCATATACAAGATCAACATCCGACTACGGATGAAACATAAACAAAACTCAAACGACATCCACCCCTGCTAGCCAGGCTGCTGCCGACCTGGAACCTATCCCTGATCCAAGAAGAAGCGGAAGAAGAACTCCAACACAAGCAAACATCGCTCTCACGTCATGATCATCGCAAACCTGTACCTGCAACTGGTGGTGTAGTAATCTGTGAGCCACGAGGACTCAGCAATCCCATTACCATGGGTATCAAGACTAGCAAAGCTTAAAGGGAAAGGAAGGGGGTAAAGTGGTGAGGTTGCAGCAGCGACTAAGCATATATGGTGGCTAACATACGCAAATGAGAGCGAGGAGAGAAACAAAGGAACGGTCGTCAACTAGTAATGATCAAGAAGTGATCCTGAACTCCTACTTACGCCAAACATAACCCGAAACCGTGTTCTCCTCTCGATCAACCCCAAAAGAGACACTCACGAGTTACGCTACGGTTGGTGTATTTTAATTAAGATCAACTTCGGGTTTTCTACAACCGGACATTAACAAATTCCCATCTGCCACATAACCGCGGGCACGGCTTTCGAAAGTTCAAACCCTGCAGGGGTGTCCCAACTTAGCCCATGATAAGCTCTCGCGATCAACGAAGGAATAGACCTTCTCCCCGGGAAGCCCGATCAGTCTCGGAATCCCGGCTACAAGACATTTCACAGCAATAAAACAAGTCCAGCAAGACCGCCCGATGCGCCGACAATCCCGATAGGAGCTGCACATATCTCGTTCTCAGGGCAACACCGGATGAGACATCCTACGAGTAAAACCAAACCTCGAGTTGCCACGAGGGGGCCCCGCAGTCTACTCGGTTCGGGCCAGCACTTAGAGAAGCACTGGTCCGGGGGGGCTAAATAAAGATGACCCTTGGGTTAATTACTCCCAAGGGAAATATAGGTGGTGGTGAGGCAAATGGTAAAACCAATGTTGGGCCTTGCTGGAAAAGTCTTATTCAAAGCGAACTGTCAAGGGGGTCCCATAAATCACCCGACCGCGTTAGGGACGCAAAAATCCGGGAACATAATACCGATATGACGGAAACTAGGGCGGCAAGAGTGGAACAAAACACCAGGCATAAGGCCGAGCCTTCCACCCTTTGCCAAGTATATAGATGCATTAATTAAATAAGATATATTGTGATATCCCAACAAGTAAACATGTTCCAACAAGGAACAACATCTCCATGTTCCAACAAGGAACAGACTTCATCTTCACCTGCAACTAACAACGCTATAAGAGGGGCTGAGCAAAGCGGTAACATAGCCAAACAACGGTTTGCTAGAAAGGGGAACAACGAGTTAGAGGTTCATGGCAATTTGGGATGGCTTGATAAACAGGTAATAGGTAACGCAGCATAGCGAAAGAGCGAAGCAACTAGCATAGCAATGATAGTAGTGAGATCCAGGGTAGCGGTCATCTTGCCTGAAATCCCGCAAGGAAGAAGAACGAGTCCATGAAGAAGATGAACGGATCCATGAAGAAGATGAACGGATGAAGCCGAACCAAGCGTGAGCGAGCGAATCCTCACGATCGCAACGAAACAGGAACTAACAAGAAGAAGCACACAACATAGTAAACACACCACACATAGACAAGACATGATGCACAACAAGCATGATGCATGACAAAGCTACATGAAGCTACTCATGGCAAGAGATGATGCAAACAAAAGCAACACATCAAAGCAAGTTTAAATGAGGCCGGGAACAACATATAACAATTCCGGTAAGTCCTCATATGCAAATTTCGAAATTGGTCCAGATCTGAATAACCCTTATGTTGAAGTTGTTCAACAGCAATTTAATATGCACCACGATGATCTACACGAAATTCTAGTCAAGTTACATATAAAGTTCATTAGATTCGGAGCTACGGCCTAAAAGATATGAGCAAAACAAGATAAGCATGGCATTGAAGCAAAATGCATGTAAACATCAAGAAAACACCTCAAAACAAGGATCCAACATGATAATATGAAACTACATGCAAAATCAAGCAATTTTCATATAGAGCACACTCAAAACGGAGCAACGGATCAACACATACACCCTATACAAGTTTAAAGGACAAGCTGTCCAAAACAGCAACTAGGCATATTGCAAGCATCAAAACAACATGCTACAGGACCTCAACACAATAACAAAAGGCATGGGCATGATCTACAGGTAAAGCATTACAAAACATGAGAACTGAGCTACCTCCAGAAATGACTAGAACATGCTCAAAATGACATGGCAAGATTGCAACTAATAACAGTTTCAGGCATTGGCAGAAATAACAACAGGTTGCAACGTTTAGAGCTATGAAACAACATGTTACAGGAACTTATCATGGAAAACAAAGGCATGGCATGAATCTAATAATTGCATAGAACAAAAGTCCTTTAGTGACCATAAGCCAAAAAGGATCAGAAAATATAGTAGCACCCATGTCAATATCGAAAGTCTCGTTAACAGATTCAGCAACATGGCATGTCAAAAACTGATAACAAGAAGGCATGTTTACAAGCTCAATGCACTCACCACAGAGCCTTATATGAAAAACTAAGCATACATACATCAAGAAGACATGGCATAGAAGACATACATGGCAAGAACAATAACATATCATACACGGATCAACCACAACAAGCTTGGCAAAATTGAATAACATGTATACAATCTGCTAGGAAACATTTGATAGCAAAAGTAGAGCTTGATTGACTCAAGCTAGACTACTCCATAATTGCAAGCAAGGGCATGAATGGATAGAGCAATACATGCTTTACAAAACACCCTTACTGAAGTATCTCAAAATATGCATGGAACTCTCTGTAGCATCAAGTTAACATGGCATCAAAATCAGCTAAAACAGGGCTGAAATCAGCAACAACAAGACACCTAGTTTGCATGCTTGTGCTAGTCACCACATAGATCACAAAAATACATAGCAAGCACCACTGGAAAGAAGACATGGCATATTTCAAAACACATGTAGGACTCAAGTCCATAGGATGCACACATCAATCATGGCAAAAATGGCAAAAGTGCAAGTTCTGATAAAAATCAGAAACTAACATCACATAGCACTCTTCTAACAGCATTTCGGGCATCAAGATGAGCTCAAATGAAAATGATGCAATGAGATGAAATGATCTACTCTTCGAGACGAACATTTTGACATATTATACGCGCAAAACGGAGCTACGATGACAGAGATACGATGCGATGAAAATGGCACAAAATTACTGCAGATAACGGAACTTAGATGAAAAAATGGAAGGGGAAAAAGTCAACCTCTTGCACGGTTTACGGAGATCGCCGGAGAACGGCGCCGGAGTCGGGGGAGAGGCCGGGAGGCCGGAGGAGGCGGATCCGGCCGCTGGCCACCGGATCGGCCGAGGCGGGACCGGGCGGCGAGGGCGGCCAAGACGGGCCGGGGCGGCCGGGCGGCGGGCGAGGGCGGCGGCGCACTCCGCGAGGGCCGGCGCAGCGAGGAGGAGGCTCGAGAGGCCCTGGGCCTTCGCCTGGCGCGCTTGGGCGGAGCGGCGGCAGCGCCGGGCGGCGGGTCGCCGGCCGGGAGCAGCCGGGCGGCGGCGAAGCTCGCTCGCCATGGGCGGCGAGGGCGAGCTCTGCTGCGGGCGGCGGGGCGCGGGCTCGGGCGGCGGCGCAACCGGGCGGCGGCGGGCGAGGCCTGGCCCGCTGGCGGCCCGGATGGGCTCAGCGCGACGCGGCAGCGAGGGCGGTGGAGCGCCACGTGGCGGCTCCCGGTTGGCGCGGCGGCGGCGGAGACGCGTCCGGCGGGGAGGACATGTCCGTGGCGTGGGACGATTGCTAGGGTTTGATCTGCGGGATTCATCCGCGAATTTCGAAGGGGGGGACTAATTTATAGGTAGAGGGAGCTAGGAGACTCCAAATGAGGTGCGGTTTTCGGCCACGCGATCGTGATCGAACGACCGAGAGCATGGAAGGGAGTTTGGTGGGTTTTGGGCCACTTAGAAAGGGGAGTTGGGCTGCAAACAAAAGAGACTTTTGCGGTTATCCGGTTAACCGTTGGAGTACCAAACGACCTCCAAATGATCCGAAACTTGACAGGCGGTCTACCGGTGCTATACCAAGGCCGCTTGACAAACCTCGGTCCATTCCGAGAACGTTTAACACCCCCTTTACGAAAAAGAGGTAAAAGGGGCGCCGGGAGACATAGGAGTGCGGATTGCAAAAGCGGACAACGGGAAAATGCTCGGATGCATGAGGCGAACACGTATGCAAAATGAAATGCACATGATGGCATGATATGAAATGCATATGATGACATGGCAAAGAGAGACACGCAAGCACATGACATGGCAAAGACGGCGAATAACTGGCGGACACCTGGCGCATCGAATCCGGGGCGTTACAACTGGGCTGCAGCTAAGCCTCCGAGTGGGAGGTTTGCTCTCCACTCGGTAGGATTTTTATTACTTTGGATGTTAAGGCGAATCCTTGGGCTGTTGTAAGCCCCCCGAGTGGGAGGCTGGCTCACCACTCGGTAGAATTTGAATACTTAGGCGAGTACTTGGACTGCAGCTAAGCCTCCGAGTGGGAGGCTGGCTCACCACTCGGTAGGATTTGAATACTTAGGCGAGTACTTGGACTGCAGCTAAGCCTCTGAGTGGGAGGCTGGCTCGCCACTCGGTAGGATTTTGAATACTTAGGCGAGTACTTGGACTGCAGCTAAGCCTCCGAGTGGGAGGCTGGCTCGCCACTCGGTAGGATTTTGAATACTTAGGCGAGTACTTGGACTGCAGCTAAGCCTCCGAGTGGGAGGCTGGCTCGCCACTCGGTAGGATTTTGAATACTTAGGCAAAGCGGATTCGCAGCTAAGCCCCCAGTGAGAGGCGGCTCTGTCACTCGGAAAGGATTTTTTACAAACTTAGGCGAACCGGGTTCGCAGCTAAGCCACCCATCGGGGAAATTTCAACAAAAAGTAATAACAATCTTTGGGAAAATTATAACATTCTTGTCTTAGATAAACAAACTACAAAAGTACTTTTATTACATCTCAACCGAGTGAGTATTAAGTGTAAAAGGCGGAGCAGCTCCGCGTTCAAGCTCGAGGCTCGTCGATCTGGCGATCAACGTTGTAGAGATGATCGCTCCGTTGTGGAGGACTCTTGTGACGATGAAGGACCTTCCCAAGTGGGAGCGAGCTTGTGTGGTTTCTGTTGATCTACTCGGAGGACCAAATCTCCCTCTTGGAAGGCTCGACTCTTCACATTTCGGCATGGAATCGGCGCAAGTCTTGCTGATGAATAGTCGGCGGATCAGGGCCATCTCTCTCCTCTTCCAAGAGGTCAACTGCATCTTCTTGGGCTTGTTCCGCTTCTTCTTGAGTATAGTTCGACTCGAGGCGCATTGTGAAGCAGGTCACTCGGCAGAACTGCTTCAGCTCCATAGACCGGGAAGAATGGAGTTCTCCCGGTTGACCGATTAGGAGTGGTCCTCAATCCCCGAGAACTGATGGAAGTTAAATCGACCCAAGCTCTGTTGCGTGTTTGAGATCACGCATCGGCCGTGGTTTCAGCCCTTTGAGAATGAGGCCGTTTGCACGTTCGCTTGTCCATTCGGTGAGGATGAGCCATGAAGCATAGTCGACCAGCGTGCCTTGAGAGGCGCGAAGGCTTTGAACTTGTCATTATCAATGTTTGACCCATTGTCGGTGATGATGCTATGCGGAAATCCATATCTGAATATCAACTCTCTGATGAAACTGATAGCAGTGCATGCATCGAGGTTCTTGATGGGTTTGGCTTCGATCCACTTGGTGAACTTGTCATTGCTACTAGCAAATGAGTGAAGCCACTTACGCGATTCTCAACGGTCCAATCATGTCCAATCCCCAAACAGCGAAGGGCCAAATGAGTGGAATGGTCTTCAAGGCTGAGGCTGGCTTGTGCGACATGTTGGAATAGAATGACATCCTTCACAATTGTCGACTATTTCTTTTGCCATTTCATTTGCTTTGCCAGTAAAATCCCCTTCGGTATGCTTTAGCCACAATGGTCCGAGAGGGCGCATGATGGCCACAGGTCCCAGTGGATATCCTCAAAATTATCGACCTTCTTACGGCGTGATACACTTCGCCGACTCGATCGCGCTTTCTCGTACAATTGTCCCTTGATCCTTTGTAAAGGCCTTGGATCGACAGACGATCTGCTGAGCCTCTTCTTCATTCTCTGGGAGCTCTTTCCTTAGGATATATGCGATGTCGGCACTTTGTCGAGTTGGGAGTGATGACCACAACTTCCATAATCAGGTCGACCACGATTGGGACCTCAACTTCATCGGATCATTGGCACTCTTTTGCTGCGGGGCTTCTTATGTGAAAGGATCCTCCTGCGATGGAGCATGAATGTGTTCCAAAAATACATCACTTGGGAATGGCTTCCCTCTTGGACCCTATCTTCGCCAAATCATCCGCAGCTTGATTTTTCGATCGGGTATATGATGAAGCTCTAACCCCTCGAATTTCTTCTCCGCTTTCTCACTGCATTACAATAACCTGTCATAGCAGACTTCGACATCCCACTCCTTCATCACTTGATTAACAACCAGATCCGAGTCGCCATAGACCATAAAGGCGGACAGACGCCGAAGTGAAATGGCCATGCGCAACCCATACAGGAGTGCTTCATATTACGCCGTTGTTGGAAGAATCAAAGTGAATCTGGAGAACATACTTGAGCCTATCTCCTCGGGGGGAAACCAATACAACCCCTGCACCATAACCGTTCAGCATCTTGGAACCATCGAAAAACATAGTCCAGTGTTCCGAGTGAGCTTGGGTTGGAAGCTGCTGTTCAGTCCACTCGGCAAGGAAATCAGCTATTGCTTGGGACTTGATGGCTTTCTTTGCCTCGAATTTGATATCAAGGTGAAGGAGTGCAATCGCCCATTTTGCCACTCGACCAGTTGCATCTCTGTTATGAAGAATTTCCGACAAAGGGGCGTCGCTGACGACTGTAATGGAATGATCAGAGAAATAATGAGCAACCTTCTTCGTGGTCATATAGATCCCATAAACAAGCTTGTGATAGTGAGGGTATCTTTGCTTTGATGGGGTCAGTACTTCAGAAAGATAATAAACTGGGCGTTGAACTTTGAAGGATTTTCCTTCTTCTTCCCGCTCGACCGTAAGTACAGTACTGACGACTTGTCCAGTGGCTGCAATGTAGAGCAGCAAAGGCTCTCTGCTGATTGGGGCAGCAAGCACCGGCTGGGTGGAGAGCAGAGCTTTGAGCTCTGCAAACGCTGCATCAACTTCTAGAGTCCACTCGAACTTGTCCCACTTCTTCATCAGTCGGTAAAGAGGCAATGCCTTTTCACCGAGGCGAGAGATGAATCGACTTAAAGCGGCCAAGCATCCAGTAAGTTTCTGGACATCGTGCACACGCACAGGGCACTTCATTCGGAGTATGGTGCCAACCTTATTGGGGTTAGCAACGATTCCTCGTTCAGAAACGAGAAAACCGAGTAACTTTCCACCAGGAACTCCAAATGTACACTTTGAAGGGTTAAGCTTGATATCATACCTCCTGAGATTGGCAAATGTTTCAGCAAGGTCAGCCAATAGGTGGAACCCTTCGTGACTTGACCACTATATCATCCAAATGCGCTTCCACATTCCGACTGATTTGAGTGAGCAAACACTTCGAATCATCCTCATGAATGTGGCTCCGGCATTCTTGAGACCGAATGGCATGGTGACATAACAGAAGCACCCGAATGGAGTGATGAACGTTGTTTTAATCTCATCGGGTCCATACAGACGGATCTGATGGTATCCGGAATAGGCGTCTAAAAAAGACAACCTCTCGCATCCCGCAGTTGAGTCGACTATTTGGTCGATGCGAGGAAGAGGGAAATGATCTTTCTGTTGGGGAACGTAGTAATTTCAAAAAAATTCATACGCACACGCAAGATCATGGTGATGGCATAGCAATGAGAGGGGAGAGTATTGTCCACGTACCCTCGTAGACCGTGGCGGGCGTTATGACAACGCGGTTGATGTAGTCGTGCGTCTTCACGATCCGACCGATCCAAGTACGAGCGTAAGGCACCTCCGAGTTCAGCACACGTTCAGCTCGATGGCGATCCCGGACTCCGATCCAGCAAAGTGTCGGGGATGAGTTCCGTCGACCTGACGGCGTGGTGGCGAAGATGATGCTCTACCGGCGCGAGGGCTTCGCCTAAACTCATGACGATATGACCAAGGTGGAATATGGTGGAGGGGGCACCGCACACGGCTAAGGAACGATCCGTAGATCAACTTGTGTGTCCATGGGGTGCCCCCTGCCCCCGTATATAAAGGAGTGGAGGAGAGGAGGGCCGGCCCTCTCTATGGCGCGACCTAGGGGAGTCCTACTCCCACCGGGAGTAGGATTCCCCTTTCCTAATCAACAAGGAACCCTTCCATGTAGTAGGAGTAGGAGAGAAGGAAAGGGAAGAGAGAGGAGAAGGAAGGAAGGTGCGCCCCTTCCTAGTCCAATTCGGAATAGTCCAAGGGGAGGGGTGCGGCCACTCTTTTGGCCCTTTCTCTCCTTTTCCGTATGGCCCAAAGAGGCCCAATACGAATTCCCGTAACTCTCCGGTACTCCCAAAAATACCCGAATCACTCGGAACCTTTCCGAACTCGAATATAGTCGTCCAATATATCGATCTTTACGTCTCGACCATTTGAGACTCCTCGTCATGTCCCGGTCTCATCCGGGACTCCGAACTCCTTGGTACATCAAAACTCATAAACTCATAATAAAGCTGTCATCGTAGCGTTAAGCGTGCGGACCCTACGGGTTCGAGAACTATGTAGACATGACCTAGAACTATTCTCGGTCAATAACCAATAGCGGAACCTGGATGCCCATATTGGCTCCTACATATTCTCTGAAGATCTTTATCGGTCAAACCGCATAACAACATCGTTGTTCCCTTTGTCATCGGTATGTTACTTGCCCGAGATTGATTGTCGGTATCAATACCTAGTTCAATCTCATTACTGGCAAGTCTCTTTACTCGTTCGTAATGCATCATTCCGTAACTAACTCATTAGCAACATTGCTTGCAAGGCTTATAGTGATGTGCATTATCGAGAGGGCCGAGAGATACCTCTCAGACAATCGGAGTGACAAAACCTAATCTCAAATCGCCAACCCAACATGTACCTTTGGAGACACCTGTAGTACTCCTTTATAATCACCCGATTCGTTGTGACGTTTGGTAGCACCAAAGTGTTCCTCCGTAAGCAGGAGTTGCATAATCTCATAGTTACGAGGAACATGTATAAATCATGAAGAAAGCAATAGCAATATACTAAGCGATCAAGTGCTAGGCTAACGAATGGGTCATGTCAATCACATCATTCTCCTAATGATGTGATCCCATTAATCAAATAACAACACATGTCTATGGTTAGGAAACATAACCATCTTTGATTAATGAGCTAGTCAAGTAGAGGCATACTAGTGACTATATGTTTGTCTATGTATTCACACATGTATCATGTTTCCGGTTAATACAATTCTAGCATGAATAATAAATATTTATCATGATATGAGGAAATAAATAATAACTTTATTATTGCCTCTAGGGCATATTTCCTTGAGTCTCCCACTTGCACTAGAGTCAATAATCTAGATTACGATAATGATTTTAACACCCATGGAGTCTTGGTGTTGATCATGTTTTGCTCGTGGAAGAGGCTTAGTCAGCGGGTGCGCAACATTCAGATCCGTATGTATCTTGCAAACCTCTATGTCTCCCACGGACTTGGTCCCGGATGGAATTGAAGCGTCTCTTGATGTGCTTGGTCCTCTTGTGAAATCTGGATTCCTTTGCCAAGGCAATTGCACGTATTGTCACGAAGATCTTCATTGGTCCCGATGCACTAGGTATGACACCTAGATCGAAATGAACTCTTTCATCGAGACTCCTTCATTTGCTGCTTCGAAGCAGCTATGTACTCCGCTTCACATGTAGATCCATACGGCGCTTTGTTTAGAACTGCACCAACTAACAGCTCCACCGTTTAATAAAAATACGTATCCGGTTTGCGATTTAGAATCGTCCGGATCAGTGTCAAAACTTGCATCGGCGAAACCATTTACGACTAGCTCTTTGTCACCTCCATATCGAGAAACATATCCTTAGTCCTTTTAGGTATTTCGGGATGTTCTTGACGCTGTCCGATGATCCATTCTGGATTACTTTGGTACCTTCTGCCAAGCTTATTGCTAAGCATCGTCGGTCTGGTACACAGCATTGCATACATGATAGAGCCTATGGCTGAAGCATAGGAACATCTTTCATTTTCTCTCTATCTTACGCTTTTACGGCATTGAGTCGACTCAATTTCACACCTTGTAATATAGGTAAAAACCCTTTCTTTGCTGATCCATTTTGAACTTTTCAAAACTTTATCAAGGTATGTGCTTTGTGAAAGTCAATCAAGCTTCTTGATCTATCTCTATAGATCTTGATGCCCAATATGTAAGCAGCTTCACGAGGTCTTTCATTGAAAACTTTTATTCAAGTATCCTTTTATGCTATCCAGAAATTCTATATCATTTCCAATCAATAATATGTAGTCCACATATAATATTAGAAATGCTCTGAGCTCCCACTCACTTTCTTGTAAATACTGAGGCTTCTCCAAAAGTCTGCATATAAAACCATATCTTTGATCACACTATCAAGCGTTTATTCAACTCGAGAGGCTTGCACAGACCATAAATTGATCGCTGGAGCTTGCACACTTTGTTAGCCTTTTGGATCAACAAAACCTTCTGGTTGCATCATATACAACTCTTCTTCTAGAAATCCATTCAAGAATGCAGTTTTGACATCCATTTGCCAAATTTCATAATCATAAAATGCAGCAATTGCTAACATGATTCGGACATACTTAAGCATCGCTCGGGTGAGAAAGTCTCATCGTAGTCAACCCCTTGAACTTGTCGAAAACCTTTCGCAACAAGTCGAGCTTTATAAACAGTTATATTACCATCGGCGTCGGTCTTCTTCTTAAAATCCATTTATTCTCAATGGCTTGCCGATCATCGGGCAAGTCAACCAAAGTCCATACTTTGTTCTCATACATGGATCCCATCTCAGATTTCATGGCTTCTAGCCATTTTGCGAATCTGGGCTCATCATCGCTTCCTCATAGTTCGTAGGTTCGCCATTGTCAAGTAACATGACTTCCAAAATAGGATTACCGTACCACTCAGTGCGGATCTTACTCTGGTTGACCTCTGAGTTCGGTAGAAACTTGATCTGAAGTTTCATGATCAATATCATTAGTTTCCTCACTAATCGGTGTAGTTGTCACAGAACCGGTTCTTGTGATGAACTACTTTCAATAAGGGAGCAGATCTGATTATCTCATCAAGTTCTACTTTCCTCCCACTCACTTCTTTCGAGAGAAACTCTTTTTCTAGAAAGGATCCGAATTTAGCAACGAAAATCTTGCCTTTGGATCTGTGATAGAAGGTGTACCCATGATCTCCTTTGGGTATCCTATGAAGACACATTTCTCCGATTTGGGTTCGAGCTTATCTGGTTGAAGTTTCTTCACATAAGCATCGCAGCCCCAAACTTTAAGCGACAACTTTGGTTTCTTGCCAAACCAGAGTTCATGAGGTGTCGTCTCAGCGGTTTTGATGGTGCCCTATTTAACGTGAATGCGGCCGTCTCTAAAGCATAACCCCAAAGCGATAGCGGTAAATCAGTAAGAGACATCATAGATCGCACCATATCTAGTAAAATACGATTACGATGTTCGGACACACCATTTCGTTGTGGTGTTCGGGTGGCGTGAGTTCTTGAAACTATTCGCATTGTTTCAAATGTAAACCAAACTCGTAACTCAAATATTCTCCTCCACGATCAGATCGTAGAAATTTTATTTTCTTGTTACGATGATTTTCCACTTCACTCTGAAATTCTTTGAACTTTTCAAATGTTTCAGATTTGTGTTTCATTAAGTAGATATACCCATATCTGCTCAAATCATCTGTGAAGGTGAGAAAATACGATACCCTTGCGTGCCTCAACATTCATTGGACCACAAACATCGGTATGTATGATTTCCAACAAATCAGTTGCTCGCTCCATAGTTCGGAGAATGGCGTTTTAGTCATCTTGCCCATGAGGCACGGTTCGCAAGTACCAAGTGATTCATAATCAAGTGATTCCAAAAGCCCATCGGTATGGAGTTTCTTCATGCGTTTTACTCGATATGACCCAAGCGGCGATTGCCACAAATAAGTTGCACTATCATTATCAACTCTGTATCTTTTGGTTTCAACACTATGAATATGTGTATTACTACTATCGAGATTCAATAAAAATAGACCACTCTTCAAGGGTGCATGACCATAAAAGATATTATTCATATAAATAGAACAACCATTATTCTCGACTTAAATGAATAACCGTCTCGCATCAAACAAGATCCGGATATAATGTTCATGCTTAACGCGGCACCAAATAACAATTATTTAGGTCTAAAACTAATCCCGATGGTAGATGTAGAGGTGGCGTGCCGACCGCGATCACATCGACTTTGGAACCATTTCCCAGCGCATCGTCACCTCGTCCTTAGCCAATCTTCGGCAATCCGTAGTTCCACGAACCAGTATCAAATACCGGTACTCTGCGAGCATTAGTAGGGTACACATCAATAACATGTATATCACATATACCTTTGTTCACTTTGCCATCCTTCTTATCCGCCAAATACTTGGGGCAGTTCCGCTTCGGTGTCGATCGCTTGCGGTGAAGCACTCGATCTCGGGCTTAGGTCCGGACTTGGGTTTCTTCTCTTGAGCAACAACTTGTTTCTGTTCTTCTTGAAGTTCCCTTCTTCTTCCCTTTGCCCTTTTCTTGAAACTGGTGGTCTTGTTGACCATCAACACTTGATGCTCCTTTTTGATTTCTACCTCCGCGGCTTTTAGCATTGCAAAGAGCTCGGGAATAGTCTTGTCCATCCCTTGCATATTATAGTTCATCACGAAGCTCTTGTAGCTTGGTGGCGATGATTGAAGAATTCTGTCAATTACACTATCATCGGGAAGATTAACTCCCGGTTGAATCAAGTGATTATTATACCCAGACATTTTGAGTATGTGTTCCTTGTGAACTATTCTCCTCCATCTTGCAGCTATAGAACTTATTGGAGACTTCATATCTCTCAATCCGGGCATTTTCTTGAAATATTAACTTCAACTCCTGGAACATCTCATATGCTCCATGGCGTTCAAAGCGTCGTTGAAGGCCGGTTCTAAGCCGTAAAGCATGGCACACTTGAACTATCGAGTAGTCATCAGCTTTGCTCGCGGACGTTCTTAACGTCATCGGTTGCATCAGCGGCAGGCTGGCACCCAGCGGTGCTTCTAGGGCGTAATTTTACGTGCAGCAATGAGGATAATCCTCGAGATTCGGACCCAGTCCGTGTAATTGCTACCATCATCTTTCAACTTTGCTTTCTCAAGGAACGCATTAAAATTCAACGGAACAACAGCACGAGCCATCTATCTACAGTAAACATAGACAAGCAAAAATACTATCAGGTACTAAGTTCATGATAAATTTAAGTTCAATTAATCATATTACTTTAGAACTCCCACTTAGATAGACATCCCTCTAATCTTCTAAGTGATTACGTGATCCATATTAACTACACCATGTCCGATCGTCACGTGAGATGGAGTAGTTTCAGCGGTGAACATCAATATGTTGATCATATCTACTATATGATTCACGCTCGACTTTTCGGTCTCCGTGTTCGAGGCCATATCTGTTATATGCTAGGCTCGTCAAGTTTAACCTGAGTATTCGCATGTGCAACTGTTTTGCACCGTTGTATTTGAGCGTAGAGCCTATCACACCCGATCATCACATGGTGTCTCGGCACGAAGAACTTTCATAGCGGTGCATACTCGGGAGAACACTTCTTGATAATTTTAGTGAGAGATCATCTTAAAATGCTACCGTCAAACAAAGCAAGATAAGATGCATAAAGGATAAACATCACATGCAATCAATATAAGTGATATGATATGGCCATCATCATCTTGTGCTTGTGATCTCCATCTCGAAGCACCGTCATGATCACCATCGTCACCGGTAGCGATACCTTGATCTCCATCATAGCATCGTTGTCGTCTTGCCAACTATTGCTTCTCGACTATCGCTACCGCTTAGTGATAAAGTAAAGCAATTACATGGCGTTGCATTTCATACAATAAGCGACAACCATATGGCTCCTGCCGATTGCCGATAACTTCGGTTACAAAACATGATCATCTCATACAATGAAATATAGCATCACGTCTTGACCATATCACATCACAACATGCCCTGCAAAAACAAGTTAGGCGTCATCTACTTTGTTGTTGCAAGTTTTACGTGGCTGCTACGGGCTGAGCAAGAACCGTTCTTACCTACGCATCAAAACCACAGCGATAGTTTGTCAAGTTGGTGTTGTTTTAACCTTCGCAGCGACGGGCGTAGCCACACTCAGTTCAACTAAAGTGAGAGAGCAGACACCCGCCGGTCACCTTTAAGCAACGAGTGCTCATGGCGGTGAAACCAGTCTCGCGTAAGCGTCTGGCGTAATGTCGGTCGGGCGCTTCATCTCGCAATACTGCCGAACTAAAGTATGACATGATGGTAAGCAGTATGACTTGTATCACCCACAACTCACTTGTGTTCTACTCGTGCATATGACATCTACGCATAAAACCAGGCTCGGATGCCACTGTTGGGGAATGTAGTAATTTCAAAAAAATCCTCGCACACGCAAGATCATGGTGATGGCATAGCGAGAGGGAGAGTATTGTCCACGTACCCTCGTGAGACCGTAAGCGAGCGTTATGACAACGCGGTTGATGTAGTCGTGCGTCTTCACGATCCGACCGATCCAAGTACCGAACATACGGCACCTCCGAGTTCAGCACGTTCAGCTCGATGGCGATCCCGGACTCGATCCAGCAAAGTGTCGGGGATGAGTTCCGTTAACACGACGGCGTGGTGGCGAAGATGATGCTCTACGGCGCAGGGCTTCGCCTAAACTCATGACGATATGACTGAGGTGGAATATGGTGGAGGGGGCACCGCTGCAGCTAAGGAATGATCCGTAGATCAACTTGTGTGTCCATGGGGTGCCCCTGCCCCCTCTATATGGCGCCCTAGGGGAGTCCTACTCCCACGGGAGTAGGATTCCCCCTTCCTAATCAACTAGGAACCCTTCCATGTAGTAGGAGTAGGAGAGAAGGAAAGGGAAGAGAGAAGGAGAAGGAAGGAAGGAAGGCGCCCCTTCCTAGTCCAATTCGGACTAGTCCAAGGGGAGGGTGCGGCCACTCTTTTGGCCCTTTCTCTCCTTTTCCGTATGGCCCAAAGAGGCCCAATACGAATTCCCGTAACTCTCGGTACTCCCAAAAATACCGAATCACTCGGAACCTTTCCGAACTCGAATATAGTCGTCCAATATATCGATCTTTACGTCTCGACCATTTCGAGACTCCTCGTCATGTCCCGATCTCATCCGGGACTCGAACTCCTTCGGTACATCAAAACTCATAAACTCATAATAAAACTGTCATCGTAGCGTTAGCGTGCGGACCCTACGGGTTCGAGAACTATGTAGACATGACCTTGAACTATTCTCGGTCAATAACCAATAGCGGAACCTGGATGCCCATATTGGCTCCTACATATTCTCTGAAGATCTTTATCGGTCAAACCGCATAACAACATCGTTGTTCCCTTTGTCATCGGTATGTTACTTGCCGAGATTCGATCGTCGGTATCCAATACCTAGTTCAATCTCGTTACTCGCAAGTCTCTTTACTCGTTCGTAATGCATCATTCCATAACTAACTCATTAGCTACATTGCTTGCAAGGCTTATAGTGATGTGCATTATCGAGAGGGCCAGAGATACCTCTCCGACGGCGGAGTGACAAAACCTAATCTCGAAATCGCCAACCCAACATGTACCTTTGGAGACACCTGTAGTACTCCTTTATAATCACCCAGTTATGTTGTGGCGTTTGGTAGCACCAAAGTGTTCCTCCGATAAGCGGGAGTTGCATAATCTCATAGTTACAGAGAACATGTATAAGTCATGAAGAAAGCAATAGCAATATACTAAGCGATCAAGTGCTAGGCTAACGGAATGGGTCATGTCAATCACATCATTCTCCTAATGATGTGATCCCATTAATCAAATAACAACACATGTCTATGGTTAGGAAACATAACCATCTTTGATTAATGAGCTAGTCAAGTAGAGGCATACTAGTGACTATATGTTTGTCTATGTACTCACACATGTATCATGTTTCCGGTTAATACAATTCTAGCATGAATAATAAACATTTATCATGATATGAGGAAATAAATAATAACTTTATTATTGCCTCTAGGGCATATTTCCTTCACTTTCGGGCAGGCCCGATTGATATTCTTGAAATCGATGCACATGCGCAACGACTTGTCCTTCTTGGGGACCATGACAACGTTGGCGAGCCACTCGGAGTGGTAAATCTCTCGGATGAACTCTGCTGCTAAGAGCCGAGCCACCTCCTCGCCAATGGCCTTTCTCTTCTGGACGGCGGACCGTCGAAGATACTCTTTAACGGTTTGAATTTTGGGTCGACTCGTGGCGATGCTTAGCCAGCCCACAGGAACACCCGGCATGTTAGCGAGGCTTCCATGCAAAGATGTCCCAGTTCTCACGGAGGAACTGGATGGCGCTTCTTCCTATTTGAGTCGAGTGTTGTTGAGATGTTGGTCGAACAGCATTGGGATCGGTCGGGTGAATGTGAACCTGTTTCGTCTCGCCGATCGGTGAAATGCTGACTCCGTGGCGGGCTTCTTAGCTCGCAACAAATCACTCGGATCTGTAGTTTTCTGGTACTCTTGTAGCTCTACCACTGCCAACTGAGCATCGGCGATCTTAGAGCCTTTACGGAAGCACTCTTACGCCTTCTTCCGATTGCCCATGATAGTGATCACGCCCTTGGGACCAGGCATCTTCAGTTTAAGATACACGTAACATGGTCGGGCCATGAAACGTGCATAAGCTGGTCTCCCCGGAATAGCGTGATAAGCGCTCTGGAAATCCATGACCTCAAAGGTTAACTTTTCTTTCGGAAATGCTTTGAATCACCAAAAACTACATCAAAACAATTTGGCGAGTGACTCAGCCTTCTTTCCGGAATGACTCCGTGGAAGCTCATATTCTTGATCTTGAGTGCGGACATCGGAATGCCCATCCCTTTCAACCTCTCGCGTATAATATGTTCAAGCCACTACCACCATCCATCGGGACTTTGGTCGATCGAGTGCCTTCAACAACTGGGTCGACCACCAATGCTTGCCTCCGGGGGTGGCAATGTCGTCCGGTGATCGGTGGTCGAATGTGATGGCGATGCAGGACCATTCAGATAATTGGGAGTCGCCCGAACAACCAAGTTCACTTCCGATTGATAACCTTCAATCGACTTTTGCTTTCAACGTCGGCCAAAGATCATCGAGTGGAATTGACACGGGGATATCCACCATCACCATCATCTCTGTCCTCAACTTTATGCATCTCCTTATCCTTATCCTTGAGTTGTTTTCCTTGGGCTGCTGAATCAAGAGCCGACATTGTCGAGTGGTATGTTTGGGTAAATGAGTTTACCCTCTTCATCTTTCTTTGTAGGAATATGACATGGCAAATCCAACACGTCGTTTCCATCCTGGTCTTTCACCTTCTCGGGGTTCCAAGGACCCTTGGGTTTCCCCTTGAACTTTCACGGGATCACGGCCAAGGCCTCTCCGGAGCCGCTTGGCTCGACTTTGCGCTTACCTTCCATTGGAATTTCCTCCGCCTTGGCCTCATTGGCGGCGATTTATATTACCACTCGGGCCGATCCTCTTCTTCACCATTTGCATACTTGGTGGCAATCTCCATCATCCGACTCGGGGTCATATCTCGGTTCGACCAAATTTCAAACTCAATTCTCTGTTCTTGACACCTTCCTTGAAAGCACAGACTGCTGGTGATCGGATACATTCTCATTGTGTGGTGCAAAGTGATCCACCTCTGGATATAATCTCTCAAAGTTTCACTCGACTTTTGCACACACATCGCAACTCAAATCAAACCTGCTGGTGGTTTGCAAGTTCCTTCAAATGTCTGACAAACACTCGGGCAAGATCTTCCCAAGTGTAAATCTCTTTGGGTGCTAACTGATTCAACCACGCATACTGGCTGAACCCTCCAACATAAGAGGCAAATGCTTCATGGCTACCTCATCGTTGCCACCGCCGATCTGAACCGCCACTCGGTAATCTTCAAGCCAAGTGTCGGGGCTTGGATTCTCGATGAACTTCTTGACTCCGATCGCCAACTTTGAAGTTGGGAGGAATCACTGCTGACTCGATGGCTCTGTTGAAACACTCTGGTCCCGAGACATGAACTCTGCTGCTTTGGAAGGAACATCTCTATCATGGCCGTCTTGGTGAGCTCTGTTCTGTCGACCAACCTTGAGCGATAATAGATCTCGCATCAAAGCACTGGTTCTCAGGGGTCATTGGAACTCTTCGCCAACCTTTGTGTTGGCGTCTGTCGTCCTGCTGCCGAGGCGTATGATCCACCCCTTGGGTGAGGTGGGCACTCGGCGTCGATCGTTGCGATCGAATCGGTGCTCATACTGCTTTCATGACCCTTGTATTGATCATCACGCCGGCCCCCACGTTCCTCACGCCTCGAGGCGATCTCGGACTATGGGCGGCGGGACTGGTCGCAGCGACGGATCGTTGTGAACCTGTTCCATGGCGGGATACAACTGAGTTTGATCTCCTGCCGCCGGAGCAAATCCTGATTTGCTGCAAACCTCTACCGCCTCCATTGGGAAGGCTGAATTGACTACGCTATCTGGCGGCGGCTGCTAAATTCTGAATCGGAGTTCGATATACGAGTTGGCGGTTGAAAGAGCTGGCGTCATTGGATTCGGAACCCTTGGTGCGTATCGCTCGTCAGTACTCGTTGAAGATTCTCGGTCGAGTGCGCTCAGCCAGGTTAATAGCGCGCATCCTCCAAAGCGCGAGCCTCGGGGTTTCTCCAGCGATAGGAGTGTGAAGTGCATCCATGTTCGGCGGCGAAGCTCCTCCCTCTGGAGGCGAAGTGAGGGGCTCGGGCAAGTACTCTTCGTGGACTTGCTCGGATCGTCTCCACCGCCACCTCCGTTAGTGCGGGTGAATCGAGGGGACTGCGTGGTCCATCGACCATCAGAACCTCTGCCGCGGGTCTTCGCTATCGCATTGGACCTTGATCTCTCTGAACCCAGTCGAGCAGGCCGTAGAGATTCGTCGGGCTCGATCGCCGCGACTTGGGGGCGGCCGGTGGCGGGCCACCGCATGCCTCACCCACCGCTGAAGCCTCGACCGGCCGGGCAGCTTGGGCGGTGGGAGGCTGGGAGTGAAGGCAGCGAGAGCCGACCCATCTTGGGTCGGCCGGTTGCCTTGAGGAGGGCGCCCTTGACACCTGCAGCAAAGTCGTCGCCCAGCAGACGGGGGCGCGTCCACGTCAGTGGAGCCTCCTGAAGCCAAGCGGAGTCGTCGGCAGCGAATGTGGCGCACCGAGGCGGATCTCGTGGCCATCGACCAGAACTCCACGAAACCATGATGCGGAGATCGAAAGAATCCCAACTTCTCCAACAAATCGCTAGAACACCTGCCCCCACGGTGGGCGCCAACTATCGTGGTTCTAAGTCGGCGATGATAGAATGGGGGTAGGTATGGAGAGGCAAGATCCTAGCTATGGAGTAGTTGTATCGCAAGAGATTTATGAGTTCAGGCCCTTCTCGGAGAAGTAATAGCCCTCGTCTCGGGCCGGAGGCGGTCATTGGATTATATCGTATGTGTTACGGGGTGCCAACCCTCTACTGTGGAGGGTGGCTTATATAAGTCTTGAGGACCCCAGCCATTACGTAGTAGAGGGTTTAAGGTGCGTTAAAGCTAGGCGTTCTTGGTAGCGCCTTACAAAAATGTCATTAAGGTCATAAAGACTATTTAAGTACAGACAGTTTGGGTACTGAGTGGCTCTTGGAGTCCTGGTGGTCGAGTGGGTCTTCATGGTCGAGTGTCTTTGAATCTATCGAGTGGAAGCCTACCAGGTCGACTGGAAGGCTGCTTCTCTTGTGAGTGTCCTTGTGGAGGGTACCTTTGGGCAGGTCTATGACCCTACCTCAGGTACATGACTTCATCAGCCGTTACCCTTCGTGGGTTGAAGTCTCCATCAACGTGGATGTACGATAGCACCACCTATCGGAACCACGCCAAAAACATCCGTGTCTCCAATTGCGTTTGAATCCTCCAAACCCTTCCCTTTACTTTCTTGCAAGTTGCATGCTTTAATTTCCGCTGCCTATACACTCTTTGCATGCTTGCTTGAATTGTGTGATGATTGCTTGACTTGTCCTAAAATAGCTAAAATCTGCCAAACTCTAAAATTGGGAAAAGGTTAAGTTTTATTGGTCAAGTAGTCTAATCACCCCCCCTCTAGACATACTTCAAGGTCCTACAAGTGGTATCGAGGCGTTGATCTCCATTTGCTTTGATTTCCATAGCTTTTGGTGGTCATAGCCTTGGTTTCACAACCTGGGAGAGTATGGCGTCTAGCGAGGGAAATTATCACCGTAGAGGTCCTTACTTTGATGGTTCTGTTGGAAATATGCCCTAGAGGCAATAATAAAAGGATTATTATTATATTTCCTTGTTCATGATAATTGTCTTTTATTCATGCTATAATTGTATTATCCGGAAATCGTAATACACGTGTGAATACATAGACCACAATATGTCCCTAGTGAGCCTCTAGTTGACTAGCTCGTTGATCAATAGATAGTCATGGTTTTCGACTATGGACATTGGATGTCATTGATAGCGGGATCACATCATTAGGAGAATGATGTGATGGACAAGACAATCCTAAGCATAGCACAAGATCGTGTAGTTAGTTTGCTAGAGCTTTTCCAATGTCAAGTATCTCTTCCTTAGACCATGAGATCGTGTAACTCCGGATACCGTAAGAGTGCTTTGGGTGTACCAAGCGTCTGGCGTGCTGGGTGACTATAAAGGTGCACTACTGGTATCTTGAAAGTGTATGCATTGGGTTGACGCGGATCGAGGCTAGGATTTGTCCTCCGTATAGCGGAGAGATGTCTCTAGGCCCACTCGGTAATGCATCATCATAATGAGCTCAAAGTGACCAAGTGATTGGTTACAAGATCATGCATTATAGTGCAGTAAAGTGACTTGCGAGTAGCGAGACTGAGCGAGGTATTGGGATACGACGATCAAGTCTCGGGCAAATAACGATACCAATTGACAAAGGAATTGAATCACGGGATTAATTGAATCCTCGACATCGTGGTTCATCCGATGAGATCATCGAGGAGTATGTAGAGTCAACATGGGTATCCAGATCCGGTTGTTGGTTATTGACGGAGGCCGTCTCGGTCATATCGCATGTCTCCCGAACCCGTAGGGTCTACACATAAGGTTGGCTGCGCTAGGGTTGTATGAATATGAGTATGCAGCAAACCGAATGTTGTTGAGTCCGGATGAGATCCCGGATGTCACGAGGAGTTCGGAATGGTCGGAGGTAAAAATTATATATAGGAAGTGCTATTTGACCATCGGGAGAATTTGGGGTTACCGATATTGTCTGGGACCACGGAAGGTCGAGGTCCACGGTGGGGCCACCTATCCGGAGGGCCCGTGGGCTGAAGTGGGAGGAACCAGCCTGGTGGGCTGGTGCGCCCCGCAGGCCCCCCTGCGCCTAGGGTTGGAAACCCTAGGGTGGGGCGCCCACTGCCTTGGGGGCAAGCCTCCCCCTTGGCCGCCGCCCCTTGGAGATCATATCTCCAGGGTGGCGCCTCCCGAGGGCCTATATAAAGGGGGAGGGAGGGGCAGCGCACCCTTGCATCTTGGCGCCTCCCTCTCCCTGCTACACCTCTCCTCCTCCGTCACGTGCTTGGCGAAGCCTGCCGAGATCTGCTTCTCCACCAACACCACGCCGTCGTGCTGCTGCTGGAGCCATCTTCCTCAACCTCTCCTTCCCCTTGTTGGATCAAGAAGGAGGAGGCGTCATCCGCTCCGTCGTGTGTTGAGCGTGGAGGTGTCGTCCGTTCGGCACTCGGTCATCGGTGATTTGGATCACGGCGAGTGCGACTCCATCATCCACGTTCTAGTGAGCGCTTCCGCCTGCGATCTACAAGTGGTATGTAGATGCAATCTCTCTCCATGACTCGTTGCTTAGATGAACTCATAGATAGATCTTGGTGAAACCGTAGGAAAAATTTTAATTTTCATAGCGTTCCCCAACAGTGGCATCATGAGCTAGGTCTGTCGTAGTTCTCTATTGCACGAGTAGAACACGATTTTGTTGTGGGCGTAGATCTTGTCAACTTGCTTGCCGCTACTAGTCTTTTCTTGCTTCAGCGGTATTGTGGGATGAAGCGGACGGACCGACCTTACGTGCGCTTCGTGAGACGGGTTCCACCGGTGACATGCACTAGTTGCATAAGGTGGCTAGCGGGTGTCTGTCTCTCCTACTTTAGTTGGGCGGATTAGATGAAAAGGGTCCTTATGAAGGGTAAATAGAAGTTGACAAAATTACGTTGTGGTTATTAGTAGGTAAGAAAAGCGTTCTTGCTAGAACCCAATTGCAGCCACGTAAAGATGCAACAACAATTAGAGGGCGTCTAACTTGTTTTTGCAGCAATTGTCATTGATGTGATATGGCCAGAAGTTGTGATGAATGATGAATGATATATTGTGATGTATGAGATCATGTTATTGTAATAGGAATCACGACTTGCATGTTGATGAGTATGACAACGGCAGAACCATAGGAGTTGTCTTAATTATTGTATGACCTGCGAGTCATTGATTCAACGCCATGTAAATTACTTTACTTTATTGCTAACGTGTTAGCCATAGTAGTAAAGTAATAGTTGGCGAAACAACTTCATGGAACACGATGATGGAGATCATGGTGTCATGCGGTGACAAGATGATCATGGAGCCCGAAGATGAAGATCAATGGAGCTATATGATATTGGCCATATCATGTCACTACTTTATATAATTGCATGTGATGTTTATTATGTTTTATGCATCTTGTTTACTTAGAACGACGGTAGTAAATAAGATGATCCTTATAATAATTCAAGAAGGTGTTCCCCCTAACTGCACCGTTGCTAAAGTTAAATCGTTTGAAGCACCACATGATGATCGGGTGTGATAGATCCTTACATTCACATACAACGGGTGTAAGACAGTTTTACACATGCATAAACACTTAGGGTTAACTTGAAGAGCCTAGCATGTACAGACATGGCCTCGGAACACAAGAGACCGAAAGGTCGAACATGAGTCGTATGGAAGATATGATCAACATGGAGATGTTCATCGACGATGACTAGTCTGTCTCACGTGATGATCGGACACGGCCTAGTCGACTCGGATCATGTAACACTTAGATGACTAGAGGGATGTCAAATCTGAGTGGGAGTTCATTAAATAATTTGATTAGATGAACTTAATTATCATGAACTTAGTCTAAAGTCTTTGCAAAATATGTCTTGTAGATCAAATGGCCAACGCTCATGCCAACATGAACATCAACGCGTTCCTAGAGAAAACCAAGCTGAAAGATGATGGTAGAAACTATTCGGACTGGGTCCGGAACCTGAGGATCATCCTCATAGCAGCCAAGAAACAATATGTCCTAGAAGCACCGCTAGGTGATGCACCCATCCCAGAGAACCAAGACATTATGAATGCTTTGCAGTCTCGGCTGAAGATTACTCCCTCGTTCAGTGCGGCATGCTTTACAGCTTAGAACCGGGGCTCCAAAAGCGTTTTGAGCAACACGGAGCATATGAGATGTTCGAGAGCTGAAAATGGTTTTCAAGCTCATGCGGGACGAGAGATATGAAGTCTCGACAAGTTCTATAGTTGTAAGATGGAGAAAACAGTTACTGTCGGTGAGCACATACTCAAAATGTCAGGTTGCACAACCGCTTTGTCCCAGTGGACATTAACCTCCGGACGAGGCGATCATTGACAGAATCCTTGATCGCTCCCACCAAGCTACAAGAGCTTTGTGATGAACTACAATATCAGGGGATGGTGAAGACCATTCTGAAGTATTCTCAATCTGAAGTCGTGAGAGGTTGAAATCAGAAAGAACATCAAGTGTTGATGGTCAATAAAACCACTAAGTTCAAAAAGGGCAAGGGTAAGAAGAACTTCAAGAAGGGCGGCAAAGATGTTGCGGCGCCCGATAAGCCAGATTCTTGGGAAGAAGTCAAAGAATGGACCCAAGCACGAGGCGAGTGCTTTTATTGCAAAGGGAAGAACCCTTTGGGGCGGAACTGCCCCAAATACTTAGCGGACAAGAAGGCCGGCAACACTAAAGGTATATTTGGTATACATGTAATTGATGTGTACCTTACCGATTACTAAGTAGTAACTCACGGGTATTTGATACGGTGCCGTTGCTCATATTTGTAACTTCAGCAGGAGCTGCGGAATAAGCGGAGGCTGGCGAAGGGCGAGGTGACGATCTTGGCGTCGGGAATGGTTCCAAGGTCGATGTGATCGCCGTCGGCACGCTACCTCTACATTTACCTCGGGGTTAGTTTTGAACCTCAATAATTGTTATTTAGTGCCAAGTTTGAGCATGAACATTGTATCAGGATCTCGTTTAATGCGAGACGGCTACTCATTTAAATCCGAGAATAATGGTTGTTCTATTTATATGAGAGATGTGTTTTATGGTCATGCTCCGATGATCAATGGTTTGTTCTTAATGAATCTCGAGCGTAATATTACACATATTCATAGTGTGAATACCAAAAGATGTAAAGTTGATAACGATAGTCCCACATACTTGTGTACTTTTGCCGCCTTGGTCACATTGGTGTCAAAGCGCATGAAGAAGCTCCACTCGATGGACTTTTAGAGTCTCTCGATTATGAATCATTTTACACATGCGAACCATGCCTCATGGGAAAAATGACCAAGACTCCGTTCTCGGAACAATGGGCGAGCAACCAACTTATTGGAAATCATACATACCGATGTATGCGGTCCAATGGCGTTGAGGCTCATGGAGGATATCGTTATGTTCTCACTCTCACTGATGACTTGAGTAGATATGGGTATGTCTACTTGATGAAACACAAGTCGAGACCTTTGAAAAGTTCAAGGAATTTCAGAATGAGGTAGAGAATCAACGTGACGAAAGATAAAATTCTTACGATTAGATCGTGGAGGAGAATATTTAAGTCATGAATTTGGTACACACTTAAGAAAATGTGGAATCGTTTCACAACTCACGCCGCTGGAACACCTGGCGAAGCGGCGTGTCGAGCATCGTGTCGCACTCTATTGGATATGGTGCGATCTATGATGTCTCTTACCGATTTACGCTATCATTTTGGGGATCGCACTAGAGACAGCTACATTCACTTTAAATAGGGCACCGTCTAAATCCATTGAGGCGACACCGTATGAATTATGGTTTGGGAAGAAACCCAAGCTGTCGTTTCTAAAAGTTTGGGGATCGATGCTTATGTCAAGAAACTTCAACTGAAAAGCTCGAACCCAAGTCGGAAAAATGCGACTTCATAGGATACCCTAAGGAAACCATTGGGTATACCTTCTACCTTAGATCGAAGGCAAGATCTTTGTTGCCAAAGCGGATCCTTTACGGAAAAAGAGTTTCTCTCGAAAGGAGTAAGTGGGAGGAAAGTAGAACTTCGATGAAGTACTACCTCTTGAACGGAAAGTAGTGCAGCTCGGAAAATGTTCTGTGGTGCCTACACCTACTAGAGAGGAAATTAATGATGATGATCAAGGTACTTGGATCAAGTTGCTCTTGAACCCGTAGGTCCAAAGGACACGTTCCACACAGTGGTATGGCAAGCCTGTCACGGAAATCATGTTGTTAGACAATGGTGAACCTTGAACTATGAAGAAGCGATGGCGGGCCCAGATTCCAACAAATGGATTGAAGCCATGCAATCCGAGATAGGATCCATGTATGAAAACAAAGTATGGACTTTGGCAGACTTACCCGATGATCGTGACGATAAAAACAAATGGATCTTTAACAAGAAGGCGGACGCGGATGGTAATGTCACCATCTATAAAGCTCGACTTGTCGCTAAGGGTTATCGGCAAGTTCAAGGGATTGACTACGATGAGACTTTCTCTCCGTGGCGAAGCTTAAGTCCGTCGAATCATGTTAGCAATTGCCGCATACTATGATTATGAGATATGGCAGATGGGCGTCAAAATAGCGTTCATAACGGTTATCTTAAGGAAGAGCTGTATATGATGCAGCGGAAGGTTTTGTCGATCCTAAGAATGCTAACAAAGTATGCAAGCTCCATGATCCATTTATGGGCTGGTGCAAGCATCTCGGAGTTGGAACATTCGCTTTGATGAGATGATCAAAGCGTTTGGGTTTATCTTGAGACTTATGGAAGCCTGCGTTTACAAGAAAGTGAGTGGGAGCTCTGTAGCATTTCTCATATTATATGTAGATGACATACTTTTGATGGGAAATGATATAGAACTCTAGGACAACATTAAGGCCTACTTGAATAAAAGTTTTTCAATGAAGGACCTTGGAGAAGCTGCTTATATATTAGGCATCAAGATCTATAGAGATAGATCGAGGCATACATAGGTCTTTCACAAAGCACATACCTTGATAAGATTTTGAAGAAGTTCAAAATGGATCGGTCCAAGAAAGGGTTCTTGCCTGTCTTGCAAGGTGTGAGATTGAGCTCGGCTCAATGCCCGACCATGACAAAAGATAAAGAAGAGATGAGCATCATCCCTATGCCTCGACCATAGGATCTATTATGTATGTCATCTTGTGTACAGGACCTGATGTAAACCTTGCCGTAAGTTTGGTAGGAAGGTACCAAAGTAATCCCGGCAAGGAACCTTTGGACAGCGGTCAAGAATATCTGAAGTACTGAAAGGACAAAGGACATGTTTCTCGTTTATGGAGGTGACGAAGAGCTAAATCGTAAAGGGTTACGTCGGCGCTAAGCCGACACAGATCTGGATGACTCTAAGTCACAAACCGGATACGTGTATATGTTGAATGGTGGAAGCGATAGCTGGTGCAGCTGCAAGCGAGCGTCGTGGCGGGATCTACATGTGAAGCGGAGTACATGGCAGCCTCGGAGGCAGCGCATGAAGCAATTTGGGTGAAGGAGTTCATCACCGACCTAGGAGTCATACCCAATGCGTCGGGGCGATCAAACTCTTCGTGACAACCTTGGAGCTATTGCACTTGCCAAGGGCCAGGTTTCACAAGAAGACCAGAGCACATCAGCGTCGCTTCAACTCCATCCGTGAAAATGTTCAAGATGGAGACATAGAAATTTGCAAAGTGCATACGGATCTGAATGTCGAATCGTTGACTAAACCTCTTCATGGGCAAAACATGATCAACACGAGAACTCTATGGGTGTTCGATTCATCACAATGTAACTAGATTATTGACTCTAGTGCAAGTGGGAGACTGTTGGAAATATGCCCTAGAGGCAATAATAAAAGGATTATTATTATATTTCCTTGTTCATGATAATTGTCTTTTATTCATGCTATAATTGTATTATCCGAAATCGTAATACACGTGTGAATACATAGACCACAATATGTCCCTAGTGAGCCTCTAGTTGACTAGCTCGTTGATCAATAGATAATCATGGTTTCGACTATGGACATTGGATGTCATTGATAACGGGATCACATCATTAGGAGAATGATGTGATGGACAAGACAATCCTAAGCATAGCACAAGATCGTGTAGTTCGTTTGCTAGAGCTTTTCCAATGTCAAGTATCTATTCCTTAGACCATGAGATCGTGTAACTCCCGGATACCGTAAGAGTGCTTTGGGTGTACCAAGCGTCTGGCGTAAGCTGGGTGACTATAAAGGTGCACTACTGGTATCTCGAAAGTGTCTGTTGGGTTGACACGGATCGAGGCTAGGATTTGTCACTCCGTATGGCGGAGAGGTATCTCTGGGCCCTTTCGGTAATGCATCATCATAATGAGCTCAAAGTGACCAAGTGATTGGTTCGAGGATCATGCATTCTGATGCGAGTAAAGTGACTTGCGATGCTTGAGACTGAGCGAGGTATTGGGATACCGATGATCGAGTCTCGGGCAAATAACGTCTTGATTGACAAAGGGAATTGAATCTGGGATTAATTGAATCCTCGACATCGTGGTTCATCCGATGAGATCATCGAGGAGTATGTAGGAGTCAACATGGGTATCCAGATCCGATGTTGGTTATTGACGGAGAGCCGTCTCGGTCATATGCGCATGTCTCCCGAACCGTAGGGTCTACACATAAGGTTCGGTGGCGCTAGGGTTGTATGAATATGAGTATGCAGCAAACGAATGTTGTTGAGTCCGGATGAGATCCGGACGTCACGAGGAGTTCGGAATGGTCGGAGGTAAAGAATTATATATAGGAAGTGCTATTTGACCATGGGAGAATTTGAGGTTCTGCGTATTGTGCAGGGACCACGGAAGGGTCCCGGGGTCCACAGGTGGGAGCCACCTATCCGGAGGGCCCGTGGACTGAAGTGGGAGGAACCAGCCCCTGGTGGGCTGGTGCGCCCCACTTAGGCCCCCCCGCCTAGGGTTGGAAACCCTAGGGTGAAGCGCCCCTGCCTTGGGGGCAAGCCTCCCCCTGGCGCCGCCCCCTTGGGAGATCAAATCTCCAAGGGCGGCGCCCCCCGGGGGCCTATATAAAGCGGGGGAGGGAGGGGCAGCCGCACCCTTTCATCTTGGCGCCTCCCTCTCCCCTGCTACTCCTCTCCTCCTCCGTCACATGCTTGCCGAAGCCTGCAGGAGTCTGCTTCTCCACCAACACCACGCCGTCGTCTTGCTGCTGGAGCCATCTTCCTCAACCTATCCTTCCCCTTGCTGGATCAAGAAGGAGGAGGCGTCATCCGCTCCGTACATGTGTTGAGCAGCGGAGGTGCCGTCCGTTCGGCACTTTCGGTCATCGGTGATTTGGATCACGGCGATGCGACTCCATCATCCACGTTCTAGTGAGCAGCTTCGCATCACGATCTACAAGTGGTATGTAGATGCAATCTCTCTCCCATGACTCGTTGCTTAGATGAAGTCATAGATGGATCTTGGTGAAACCATAGGAAAAATTTAAATTTTCTGCAACGTTCCCCAACAGGTACTAGTTTTGCTAGTTGGAAGCATAAGATCAAAATGCATATTCTTGGACATAACCCGCCGTTTGGGAAATTATTTGTATTGGCTTGCAAGGTGAATTCTTGATGGGAAGAACCGAGCCGTGAAGCTCATCTTGGAAGAATTGAAGATGCTGCAATACAAGCGCTCAAGCATGTGACATCATCTTCAGCGGATTGTGCCGAAGAATTCAACAAAATCAGCCGTCTTGAGAATGCAAAGGAAATTTGGGATGCTTTGATTGATATGCATGAAGGTACGAATCCGTCAAGTAATCCAAGTTGGATGTGCTCCAAAGTCAGCTTGACAAGTTCAAAATGAAGGATGGTGAAGGTGTAAACATAGCATGGGATAATCATGCTACGGTAATCACGCTAATCGTGCCATGACACCTCGATTCTGTTGCTATCCTGTAATAATTGGAACCGTTGGAAATTCAAATTCAAATTTATGATAACAATAAAGTTTCAAAAATTAAGACTAAAATGTTAAATTGGTTGTCAAATATTACAAAGGTAATTGTGGTGAAGTAAACACATTTTTAGAAAATGTCTAAATAACTTTAAACAGATTTAAAACAGGAAAAATTAAATAAATAAAATAAAAGAAAACAAAACTAAAACAAAACAAAAGGAAGAAACCCCAGGCTCTCGGGAGAACACTTCTTGATAATTTTAGTGAGATCATCTTAAATGCTACCGTCAATCAAAGCAAGATAAGATGCATAAAGGATAAACATCACATGCAATCAATATAAGTGATATGATATGGCCATCATCATCTTGTGCTTGTGATCTCCATCTCGAAGCACCGTCATGATCACCATCGTCACCGGTAGATACCTTGATCTCCATCATAGCATCGTTGTCGTCTTGCCAACTATTGCTTCTCGACTATCGCTACAACAGTGATAAAGTAAAGCAATTACAACGTTGCATTTCATACAATAAGCGACAACCATATGGCTCCTGCCGATTGCCGATCTTCGGTTACAAAACATGATCATCTCATACAATGAAATATAGCATCACGTCTTGACCATATCACATCACAACATGCCTGCAAAAACAAGTTAGGCGTCTCTACTTTGTTGTTGCAAGTTTTACGTGGCTGCTGGGCTGAGCAAGAACCGTTCTTACCTACATCAAAACCTAGCGATAGTTTGTCAAGTTGGTGTTGTTTAACCTTCATAGGACGGGCGTAGCCACTCAGTTCAACTAAAGTGAGAAGCAGACACCGCCATCACCTTTAAGCAACGAGTGCTCATGGCGGTGAAACCAGTCTAAAAGCGTCTGTATGTCTTCGGTCGGGCGCTTCATCTAATACTGCGAACTAAGTATGACATGATGGTAAGCGGTATGACTTATCACCCACAACTCACTTGTGTTCTACTCGTGCATATGACATCTCGCATAAAACCAGGCTCGGATGCCACTTTGGGGAATGTAGTAATTTCAAAAAAATCCTCGCACCGCAAGATCATGGTGATGGCATAGCGAGAGGGAGAGTATTGTCCACGTACCCTCGTGGGCCGTGCGAGCGTTATGACAACCTTGATTGATGTAGTGTCGTCTTCACGATCCGACCGATCCAAGTACCGAACATCACGGCACCTCCGAGTTCACACCGCGTTCAGCTCGATGGCGATCCGGACTCGATCCAGCAAGTGTGGGGATGAGTTCCGTTATGCAGCGGCGTGGTGGCGATGATGATGCTCTACCGGCGCGGGCTTAGCCTAAACTCATGACGATATGACTGAGGTGGAATATGGTGGAGGGGCACCGCTGCAGCTGAGGAATGATCCGTAGATCAACTTGTGTGTCCATGGGTGCCCCCCCCTCTCTATGGAGCGCCCTAGAAGTCCTACTCCCACGGGAGTAGGATTCCCCTTTCTAATCCAACTAGGAACCTTCCATGTAGTAGGAGTAGGAGAGAAGGAAAGGGAAGAGAGAGAGGAGAAGGAAGGAAGGTGCGCCCCCTTCCTAGTCAATTCGGACTAGTCCAAGGGGAGAATGCGGCCACTCTTTGGCCCTTTCTCTCCTTTTCGTATATTAAAGAGGCCAATACGAATTCCCGTAACTCCGGTACTCCCAAAAATACCCGAATCACTCGGAACCTTTCCGAACTCGAATATAGTCGTCCAATATATCGATCTTCGTCTCGACCATTTGAGACTCCTCGTCATGTCCCGATCATCAGGGACTCGAACTCCTTGGTACATCAAAACTCATAAACTCATAATAATGTCGTCATAGCGTTAGCGTGCGGACCCTCGGGTTCGAGAACTATAGACATGACCTTGAACTATTCTCGGTCAATAACCAATAGCGGAACCTGGATGCCCATATTGGCTCCTACATATTCTCTGAAGATCTTTATCGGTCAAACCGCATAACAACATACGTTGTTCCCTTTGTCATCGGTATGTTACTTGCCGAGATTGATCGTCGGTATCAATACCTAGTTCAATCTCGTTACTTGAAGTCTCTTTACTCGTTCGTAATGCATCATTCCTATAACTCATAGCTACATTGCACAAGGCTTATAGTGATGTGCATTATCGAGAGGCCAGAGATACCTCTCCAGAGCGGGGATGACAAAACCTAATCTCGAAATCGCCAACCCAACATGTACCTTTGGAGACACCTGTAGTACTCCTTTATAATCACCCAGTTATGTTGTGACGTTTGGTAGCACCCAAAGTGTTCCTCCGATAAGCGGGAGTTGCATAATCTCATAGTTCACGAGAACATGTATAAGTCATGAAGAAAGCAATAGTATACTAAGCGATCAAGTGCTAGGCTAGCGGAATGGGTCATGTCAATCACATCATTCTCTAATGATGTGATCCCATTAATCAAATAACAACACATGTCTATGGTTAGGAAACATAACCATCTTTGATTAATGAGCTAGTCAGTAGAGGCATACTAGTGACTATATGTTTGTCTATGTATTCACACATATCATGTTTCGGTTAATACAATTCTAGCATGAATAATAAACATTTATCATGATATGAGGAAATAAATAATAACTTTATTATTGCCTCTAGGGCATATTCCTTCACTTTGGGCAGGCCGATTGATATTCTTGAAATCGATGCACATGTAGCGACTTGTCCTTCTTAGGGACCATGACAGCGTTGGCAAACTTTTACTAACTTGGATGTGTGCCTTACGGGCCCACGTCGCCATCGGGTGGTACTAGGATCTTTTACTCCTCGACCTTTACTCGGGACTCTGAACTCTCTTCTACTCGGGTTAAGCAATTTACTAACTAACACTAGGATCCCGTGACCACATTCACCCCAAAGTTGGATAAAGCCATAGTTATTCCTTGGAATTGTATTTTGATCAATTTCCACTTTGTCATTTGACTCCTTTGAAACATCTTTGTTTTCGGATGGAACCCACGAGGCAGGTCGTATGCCACCACGACGGCCATTGGTGCCTCGGGATCACCTGCGGTGCTAGCAGAGATGATGACCTATCTGGGTTATCGGCGGCACCCTGAGTACACCGTCTTTGAGGAGTACCGGGACTTTAACGAGAGCGATGCCGAGCCATCGTCCACCTCTACTCTCGAAGTATGACTCCACTCATTGTGCTGCACACCGCACATGGTGTTGGGGTGACTATCGATATGGCAGTCCACGATGCTGCTTATGCTGCTCTTACCCGTCTTCGTGGAGAGTATCGGGGAGTTGGACACCTCCCCTTCGAGGCACATTGCTATCGCATCCGATGTTGGTGCGGAGGTTACTACTGCTGCCTACTCACTTTGTCACCCGAGAGCCTTCTACCATCGAACTTTGTTACGCATCGCTGATGGGCTGGATCGAGCTAACCGAGCTCTTAGCCACGAGTTGTACACCACCGTCGGCACCTTTACCGTGCTCTCGGCTGTTGCACCCTTTGTCCGATCGAGAGAAGGCTGTCGCGTTCTGCGATCTACCCAGCCAGGACCGTGATGCCCAGGGGTGTCGGATGGCGGATGTGGAGGCTACTCTCCGCGCAGCCCTCTTCTACCACCCGGCGTCGGGTTCTGCACCAGAGTATCCGGCCCCAGGTCAGCGGCGTGGAGGACTATCCGCTGCCACACTACCAGCTTTCAGGCTACAACTACCTCCGCAGTACCGCGTGGGACTGATGTAGGCTTGCTTGTTAAGTGTTAGATGCATTCGTCGCGAGCCTACGTGCCGCCTATGATGTCTTAGTCTATGTACTGAACTCTGTGTACCGAACTCTATGCATGATCCCTTTTGTAAGATATGCCAACTACTATGTAGTTTCTATCGTGCTGCTTTCATTATGCATGTTTTATCATGAATGATTCTTGTCCTTTGAAAATTTCTCAAATGCTGAACTACCCCTGTTATATATTAGCAGGATGGTTAGACCAGCTGGTCGTGGTCGTGGTGGCAACTTCCCACCACCGCCTGAGTACATGGCTGGTATGATCCAACAGCTTGAGATGAATCGCCAGTTTATGGAAAACATGATGGCTCGGTTTCCTCGCCCCAATATGAACCAGCAGCCAAACACGGTAACTTCTGCAGGATTTCATGCTTTGAACCCAGCGTGTACCGCAGCTCAACTCAGCCCTTTGGATCTTGATGGTAGCTCCGTGACATCACCTATGAGATGGAGTCTGCTGATGTAGCCCCTCGACTATGTCACCTTTGCTTCCTTCTTCTTGAAGGGACCCGCAGCTCAATGGTGGGACAGCCACAAGCGTACTACTGCCGGTTGGAACAATCATCACTGGCCAGACTTCAAAGCTGCTTTCGTGCCCGCTTCATCCTCAAGGAGTCATGGACGGAAGAAGCGTGAGTTCATAACCTCACCCAAGGCAACAAGACTGTTGAAGCTTATCGGCGAGTTTACGGACTTGTCTCGCTATCTTTGAAGAGGACATTGCAAATGATGCCTTGAGCGGAGAAGTTCCGTGGCGGCCTTCAAGTGACATCAAGCTCGCACTTCTAGTGCGACTTTGCTGATTTCGCCACCTTGGTGAACAAAGCTATCAATGTGGAAACTGGTTTGCGGGAATACGAGCTCTAACGAATAACAGTGACACGGGCTCATCTTCGGCCCGTCCTCGCGAGAGCGCAAGATATGGATTCCCAACAGCATGTACCAGCCAACTGCACCTGCCCCAAGGCAAAGCTATGCTGCACCTCGTCTGCCTACTCCTCCAACTAGGCAGCCAAGGCTTTCACACTAGTAGGAAAAGGGCTATAGATGGAATTGACACTAATGGCGCACCATACATGTGGTGCGCCATTAATATACTAATAAGCGCACCATACATGTGGTGCGCCATTAGTCTCTACTAATGGCGCACCACCATCATCGCCATTAGTGTTGAAGCTACTAATGGTGCACCTGCTTACAGTGCGCCATTAGTATAAATTTTTTTTGAACTAGTGCGCCTGTCCAAACATACTAATGGCGCACCAGCCAAGGTGCGCCACTAATGTTTTTTTTATTATTGTTTTATTCCTTTTTGCAAAAGTACTAATGGCGCACCACCGAAGTGCGCCATTAAACCTGGATTACTAATGGCGCATTTGTTTTTGGTGCGCCATTAGTAAGTGGGCAACAACAAGATATTTTGGACAGCCTCTCCTCCCACACTCACTTTCTCCCCACTTCATTCTCTCCACCGCCTCCTCCTTGTCTCGGGTGCCTCCTCTTTTTCACCTCATTTCCACCATAGATTCATTCAAATTAAGTGGTTAAGTTACCTTGTTTTGCTAGGTAAGTAAGGGGAAGCTATATTTATGTTGTTCTCCCTACAACAATGTGCACATGCACTTTTATGGCCTAGCTAGATCTATGTATGTTCGTGGTGTTGCATATGTTTGTGGTGTTGCATATGTGTTTGTGTTTGGAGGTGTACCGGTATTTGAAATCGATAGTTGCCAATATTTTGCGGA
Source organism: Aegilops longissima (assembly GCA_021605205.1). NCBI lineage: Eukaryota > Viridiplantae > Streptophyta > Magnoliopsida > Poales > Poaceae > Aegilops > Aegilops longissima. The sequence goes on along the minus strand of CM038679.1, from coordinate 615,548,948 downwards.
ATGTTGATTCATTTCCTTTTAGGAGAATTTTGGCATTAAGCATTCTTTTGGTCCTATTTTAGGAAAGTCATGCCAAATTTTTCTTGGTTCTAAAATATCGTTTTGCTCTACCCTTGACGACCATGGTCATACGATGACCGAAGGCATCGTGAATAGGTTTTTGAGGTCATGAAGGCGAGATGCTTCAAAAGAACGAGGCGGAGATAAGATGTCCGTGTCGAAGATGCAAACTGAATAGCCTTATTGCGGACCGGATTCGGCAGGTCTTGGGACCACCTGCTCTTGCGTGGTTTCATGGATGGCTATCGGTGGCAAGGTGATGAAGATGACTCTGAAGTCGTCCATGGGGGCGGGCAAGAAATGAGGAAGGGCAGCAAGACAACCACCGCGGCTCGGGGCGAGAAGGCGAAGATTCCCGGGAGATGATCACGGCGGTGATCTTTGTACAGATCATCATGTAGAAGATGCGAGGACATGATGATGATGCGGCGGAAGCGAGCGACGCTGGACCATCGATGGGCTGGGTGCAGGACCCTCATATTCAAGAGCTGCTTCTCAAGCGGATGGATAACGCAAGAGCTGCCGCGAGAGAAAGCCAAGATGGATCAACTTGAGTTAGACGCGGTTACTCCATTGTATGAAGGATGCAGGCCGAGGATACCCTTTGAAAGTGCGCTCATGGCTCGGAGATGAAGGTAAAACACAAAATGACCGGCGCGTGCCGGCGAGAACATGTCATTCAGCACGAACATCTTCCCAAGGGAACAAGTGCCCGACCAGTTTGGAGGAGGCGAAGAAAATCGTGTGTCCTCTGGATTTACCGCCGTGAAATACCATGTGTGCATGAACAATTGCATCATTTATCGGGACGAGCACGCGGAGTCTACCATATGTCCGGTGTGCGGTGTCACTCGATACAAGAAGAGGAAGAAAGCTCCTCGAAAAGTGGTGTGGTACTTTCGATCACTCCTTTCTGCAGCGGTATTTCGCGGATCCTAAGGTAGCAAAGCTCCTGCGTTGCACGCGGATAGGGAGGAGAAGAAGCGAGAAGATAGCGCAAATGATCCGGAGATAGATAAAAAAGACAAGATCTTGAGTCACCCTAAGGATGCGAGCGGTGGCAAGCTTTTGAACTTCGAATACCTAGAATTTGGGAGCGATCCAAGGAACATCGTCTGGGCGCGAGCACCGATGGAGTCAATCCGTTTGGCAGCGGAGAAGCACACATAGCACCTGGCCTGTGTTTGTGTGGATGTACAACCTTCCCCCTGGTTGTGCATGAAGAGGAAGTACATTCACATGAGTATGCTAATTGAAGGGCGAAACAACCAGGAGCGACATCAATCATATCACGGGGCTGCTGAAAGAGGAGCTTGACACGCTGTGGAAAACGCCAGCCAATCGTGGGGCCGCCGAGAGAAAGAATATTTCCCTATGAGAGCCGCTTTGCTCACGGCGGTGCACGACTATCTCGATTCACGGATATCTTGCGGGGCAGGTAGTCCACGGATTTTACGGATGCGTAAGGTGCATGGATGACACAGCGTATCGCCCGGCTAGATAGAGATCCGGGTCTTGAAAACCGTGTTCATGGGACATCGAAGGTGGCTTGCGACGATGACCCGTGGAGAAGCGCAAGGATCTGTTCGATGGTGAAACCGAACCCGAAAGCGCCCGATGTGCGAGGCGGCGGAGAAATAGACAAGCTGTTGAAAAATTGGAAAGAGCGCCTTTGCGGAAAGAAGCAAAAGCGCGAGAGCGGAAAGAAGCGAAGGCGCCAGAGCCGCTGCTGAAGGTATGGAAAGCGAGTCATTTTACGGGACTTGCCGTCTTGGAAGATCCACCGTGTGCCTCACAGCCTTGATGTCATGCATATCACGAAGAGCGATGTGCGAGAGTCTGCTTGGTACCCTGCTCAACATGCGAGAGGACCAAAGATGGGCGAAAGCAAGGGCAGACTTGAAATCAATGGGCATCGGCAGGAGCTTCACGCTATATATGATGATGATGATGATGATGATGAGGCGAAGCAGGACACGAAAGTCGTCGCAAAGGCAAAAGGCCAAGAAGACCGGAAATGACTACCCTCTGCGTGCTTCACTCTAAGTCGAGGAGGAGATCGAGCAGTTTTTCACCTGCCTCCTAGGAGTAAAACTTCCTTACGGTTAAGCGGGAAGATAAGCGGATACCTAGACCCAACGAAGCGAAGTTCAGCGGGATGAAGTCTCCACGACCGTCACGTCTGATGACGCGAATACTTCCGGTTGCAATCCGTGGGATCATGGACGCGCACGTCCGTGAAAGCGCTATTTGGCCTATGCAACTTCTTCGACGTCATCTCGGAAGTCGATTGGCGGCAACTCGAAGGCTACGAGGAAGAGATCGTGGTGATACTATGCGAGCTTGAGATGTACTTCCGCCCGCATTCTTGACGTTATGGTGCATCTGCTGGTCCATATAGTGGAGGATATCATCCAACTTCGGGCGGCGTTCTGCACGGCATGATGCCGTTCGAAAGGATGAATGGTGTCATCAAAGGATACGTTCGCAACATGTCACGTCGAAGGAAGCATAGCCGGGGCTTTTCGACCGAAGTGCATCTCCTACTGCACGAATTATCTGAGCATCGAGAACCCGTTGGTCTGCCCGTCAGCAGGCACCTCGGCAGGCTCGCTGGATGGGGTCACCGTGAGGGTCGCCGCGAAATGCATGTCGACTTCGAGGGTCGACTCGCCGACTTTGAAAGAGCAAACCTAGTCGCGCTACAACACATAGACGTGGTCGATCCTTGGGTGGTAGTGTGATAGCCTGGCTTATTAGGGATGATAGACTACTCATATCAATAAGGAATTCCTTCTTTTCCGGGAGCCCATTCGGACAGAACTCCAAAGTTAAGCGTGCTCAGCTTGGAGTAGTGTCGGGATGGGTGACCGACCGAAGTTGCTCCCGGGTGTGCAGTGAGGACAAAGTGCTGAGAAAAGACTAATATTGATCTGTGGGGCCAGTCTAGATCCGCCGAGAATGCGACCACCGGCGGGTGTGTCGAGGCGTTACAAGTTGGTATCGAGCCGACCCTCGCGGTTACACGGATGGTTGCGGACAGGTCTTGTGGTCATGTTGTTCATGACGCGTTTGTGACCCGTCGTGGCACCCGACATGGCACATGTACGGATGGAAGCACAGAGCGTTTGTGCCAGAGGAGCGTTCTGTGGCCCGACGAGGGCGTCGGTTCCTACGAGTGGGGGTGTATGTGATAGCACGGCTTATTAGGGATGATAGACTACTCATATCAATAAGGAATTCCTTCTTTTCCGGAGCCCATTGGACAGAACTCCAAAGTTAAGCGTGCTCGGCTTGGAGTAGTGTCGGGATGGGTGACCGGCCGAAGTTGCTCCCGGGTGTGCAGTGAGGACAAAGTGCGAAAAGACTAGTATTGATCTGTGGGGCCAGTCTAGATCCCGCCAGAATAACGACCACCGGCGGGTGTGTCCGGCGTTCTGGTAGAGCACAAAACCTTTATTAAGAAGGCGTACAATGACCGGCGCCAGCGAGAGGGGCGGACGGAGATACACTCAAAGAGCACAACTCATGTTTCACGCATTGGTTCAAGCGGAAGATTCTGCCGTACCCTTTACATGAGGATTCTTCAGCGGAAGAACAACTCATATTCGCCTTGTCACGAGCGCGAGCACAACCTGATGACCTATGAGGCGTCACGATATCAGCGGCTACACATTATACACGAGGCCAAGGACATGAAGAGCGATGGTTATCAGAACTCCGGGTAACGATGGAATCCTACACCGGTAACGACAAGGCAGATACTACGGAAGGATCGAGGAGATCGGGAGCTGAGCTACTGTTGGAGAGAAGGTCGATGTTCCGTGTCGGATGGGCCAAACGTCATAAAGAAGACCGGTATTTCACCACCATGGTTATACGAAGCCAAATCAAGACCATGGTATAAGCGTCACCGCGAAAAATGAGCCATGGTGCTGGCTTCCCAAGTGGACCAATGCTTCTTCATTACCGACCCGCCAAAGCCCGGTCGTGTTGTCGTGAGGAGAGGCAAAGGAAGATCATCGGAATGGATGGAGTAGCCAATGAGCAATACTTTGACAAGTCGGCGACCGAGGATCGAACATGGCGACGATGATGAAGTAGCAGCATACACCACAAGAACAAGCAGGACCACCCTACCTAAGGGCGTCCGTTCCACGAAGAACTCCATTTGCGAAAAAGAAGGGCAAGAAGATTGTGAGCAGATAGCTAGCTAAGATCGATTGTATTTAAATCGTAGCCTTCATTTCTCGATTGTATTTCATGGGTACTTTTGAACTATCATGAATATTTTTAAATTTCATGGACACTCGATCTCGATCCCCTCCATCTCGTCGCTATCCCACCTCGCGAGATCCGGTCCCCTACTTGAGCACCCCCCAGTCCACGGCCGGCCATGAACCCCCGCACCCAGCACCGTCTTATAAAAAAATAAGTATCAAACAGCTTTTTAAATGCTACTGTCTTATAAAAAATATTACTGTTATTATTTAAACAAGTTTGAACATATTTAAACACAAATAAGTATCAAACAGCTTTTTAAATGCTAAAAAAATTTGTGGAGCACAGGAGTGAACCCGGGACCTCACAGTGTGAGAACTGGCTGCTGACCAGTCGAGCTAGTAGAGGGGACTTGATGTGGATCAGTTCTGGTTGTACATAACCTATTGGCTCGAGTTGAAATAAAAAAAAATACTAATGGCGCACCGCGGTGAGGTGCACCATTAGTGTGGACATGCTAATGGCGCACCACGGTGAGGTGCGCCATTAGTATTGTGCCCGATCCCCCCTTCCCTCTCCCCCTTCACCCGATCCCCCCTTCCCTCTCCCCCTCGCCAGTTCCCTCTCCCTCTCGATCCACCGCCGCCGCCGCCGCTGCCCTGACCCACTGCTCGCCCTTGCCCTCGCCCTCTCCCTCCCTCGCCCTCTCCTCGCCTTCCCTCTCCCTCGCCCTAGATCCCCTTCCCCTCTCCTCTCCAGCCTTGCTGCCCGCCGCCTCGGCCTTGCCCGCCGCCCAGCCCAGCCGCCTCGGCCCGCCCGCCGCCCAGCGCCGCCCAGCCCGCCTCGACCCCGCCCCGACGCCGCTGCCCCGCCACCTCGACGTCCAGTGACCTCGCCCTGCCTCCGGCCTCCCGCCCGGCTGCCACCGTCCGACCAGCCAGTCAGGTATTTCCCCTCTTCCCAGTGCTTCTTAATATTTGTTCTCTGAACTTAAAGCTTCAAATTAACAAGATGTATTTGAGGGTATCTGAAATTAAAGCTTCAAATTAGATGTTTTTGCTCTCTGAACTTGATGCTTCAAATTACCAAAAAGCACTGATTCCTAATATTTGTTCCAATTAACAATAAGACCGAAGACAAGATGAACAAAAGAACCAGGACAATGCCATCTTTTTTTTCAACCACAAAGCACCGATTCCATAGTAATACAAATTAACCGGCCCTTCAACTCGAGCAAGTGATGATGTTCCTCGTGTTACAACTCAACTTAATTAAGCCCGGTTATATTGAGCCAGACCCTGGTAAGAGAATACCTATTGATAATTTGGATCCCGGCATTAGAGATCTTGATAGAAGGGAGTACATTAGCAAGGGCCCTTGCCAACCAACTTGTAACACCCCGGAGATAACTTTCCATATTTGTAACTCCGACTCTTGCCATTTTCGGCATTGTTATATGATATTCCCTCCGTGGTTGGGTTTTCTCCTTGTTGCATTTTGTCCATGTCATGCATTTTTATATTATGTCATCATGTGCATCGCATTTGCATACGTGTTCGTCTCATGATTCCGAGCATTTTTCCCGTTGTCCGTTTTGCAATCCGGCACTCCTATCTCCCCCGGCGATCCCTTTTACGTTTTTCCGTGTGCGGGTATTAAACCTTCTCGAAATGGACCGGGGTTTGTCTAGTGGCCTTGGTATAACACCCGGAGACCACCGGTCAAGTTTCGGGTCATTTGGAGCTCGTTTGGTACTCCAGCAGTTAACCGCACCTTCATAAAGGCCTCTTTTAAGTTGCAGCCCAACACCCTCCAAAACAGCCCAATAACCCATCTAAGTCACCTCCATGCTCTCCGTCGTTCGATCACGATCGTGTGGAAAACTACACCTCATTTGGACTCTCCTAGCTCCTCTATGCCTATTTAAGCAAACCTCCCGAATCCGGGTCATTCCACCCCTAACCCTAGCGTTCGCCCTCGCGCCGCCGGACACGTCCGGACGAGCAGACGCGTCCGCCCGCCGCCCGCCAATGCCAATCGCCCGATCGCCACGTGGCCCTGGAGCCCCACATCGCCATGACCCTTGCCGCCTTGGCCCCGGCCCCGCCCGCCTGCCCGCCCTTGCGCCCGCCGCCCGCCGCCGCCGCCGCCCGGCCGCCGCCGCCGCCGCCCGCCGCCGCCCGCCGCCTCCCGTCTTCCCCGTGAGCTCTCCGCCGCGCGCGTCCTCCCAAGCCATGGCCGGCCTGCCCCCCCCGCCGCGCGCCCGGCCTCGGCGAGCCCGCCGCCCGGCCCGCCGGATCCACCACGCAGCGCCTCCCTCCGACCCCGCCGGCGTCCTCCTCCACCGCCCGGCGCCGATCCGATCGGTCGGGCCCGATCCGGCCTCGGGAGCCGCGCCACCCGTTGACCTCCCCCCCTCCTCTTTATTTCACTAAGTGTTGCATCGTTTGTTAATTTCGTGCAATTTTCTTCATGCTATATCTTCGCATCCGTAGATCCATTTTTCGCGTATAATATGTCAAAATGTTCGTCTCGAAGAGTAGATCATTTCATTCCATTGCATCATTTTCATTTGAGCTCATCTTGATGCCCGAAATGCTGTTGGAAGAGTGCAAGGTGCTGATAGTTTCTGATTTTTATCAGGAGTTGCACTTTTGTCATTTTTGCTATGATTAATATGTGCACCCTATGGATTTGGTTCCTACATGAGTTTTGTAAAATGCCATGTCATCTTTCCAGTGGTGTATGCCATGTATTTTTGTGATCTATGTGGTGACTAGCACAAGCATGCAAAGTAGGTGTCCTGTTGTTGCTGATTTCAGCCCTGTTTTAGCTGATTTTGATGCCATGTTTGCTTGATGATACCGAGAGATCTATGCATATTTTGGGATACTTCAGTAAGGGTGTTTTGTAAAGCATGACTTGCTCTATCCATCCATGCCTTTGTTTGCAATTATGGGATGCCATAGCTTGAGTCAATCGAGCTCTACTTTTGCTACCAAATGTTTCCTGGCAGATTGTATACGTGTTATTCAATTTTGCCTAGGATGTTGTGGTTGACCCGTATAGGCTATGTTAGTGTTCTTGCCATGGATGTCTTCTATGTCAGGTCTTCTTGATGTATGTATGCTTAGTTTATCATTTGAGGCTCTGTAGTGAGTGCATTGAGCTTGTTAACATGCCATCTCGTTATCAGTTTTGTCATGTCAAGTTGCTGAATCTGTTAACGAGACTTTCAATATTGACATGAGTGTTACTATATTTTCTAGTCCTTTTTGGCTTATGGTCAGTAAGGGACTTTTGTTCTAGGCTTTGAGTAGATTCATGCCATGCCATGTTTTGCTATTTTAAGTTCCTGTAGCATGTAGTTTTGATGCTCTGAACATTGCAACCTGTTACTGTTTTGCCATGTCCAGCCTGTTACTTTGAGCACTTTTGCCATGCTTGTTTGAACATGTTATGATGTGAACTAGCCGTAGCTCAGTGCTCATCTTTTGTCGAGCATCATGTGTAGATCACTACCATGTGCTTTGTTGTTACGTTTGGGTGCAGTAGCTTATTTAATTGTTGCTTGCTAAGTGGCATCATGCTGTTAATGGCAGATTTGCGCCATTCTTGTTTTGCTTGCCATTTGCAAACCGTGCATCCGATTCGGTGATCTTTATATCGATTTCAACGAAATCATCTCATCTTTCAGTGGCATGCTTGGTTTGCCAATTTGATGCCTGGTTCATCATTTACCTTCCGGGCGCACATAAGCATTGCATACCTCATCATGCATATCATGTCATGTTTTGCATCATGTTGATTGTGCATTGCACCGTGATTTATTGTGGTTCCTTTGTTTGTGTTGTTGTTTTGGGTAGAGTCGGAGGCGAGTGCGTGAACGAGGAGCCTGTTGAGAACGTTTTCGAGGATCAAGCTTTCGACAACTCTGAGAACATTGCAGGCAAGATGACCATACCCTCGAAATCACTTCTATCTTTGCTATGCTAGTTGCTCGCTCTTTTGCTATGCCTATGCTGCGATGCCTACCACTTGCTATATCATGCCACCCATTTTGCCATGTCAGCCTCTAACCATCCTTTCCTAGCAAACCATTGTTTGGCTATGTTACCGCTTCGCTCAGCCCCTCTTATAGCGTTGTTAGTTGCAGGTGAAGCTGAAGTTTGTTCCTTGTTGGAACATGGAGATGTTGTTCCTTGTTGGAACATGTTTACTTGTTGGGGATATCACAATATATCTATCTGCTTTAATTAATACATCTATATACTTGGTAAAGGGTGGAAGGCTCGGCCTTATGCACAGTGTTTTGTTCCCTCTTGCCACCTAGTTTCCGTCATACCGGTGTTATGTTCCTTGATTTTGCGTTCCTTACGGTTGGGTGATTTATGGGACCCCTTGACAGTTCGCTTTGAATAAGACTCGTCCAGCAAGGCCCAACTTTGGTTTTACCATTTGCCACCTAAGCCTTTTTCCCCGGGTTTCGCGAGCCCGAGGGTCATCTTTATTTTAACCCCGGGCCAGTTCTCCTTCGATTGCTGGCCCAACTTGAGCGATGTCCGGCGCCCTTGGGCAACCAGGGTTTATGCCAACCCGACGTCGGCTCATCCGGTGTGCCACGAGAGCGAGATATGTGCAGCTCCTATCGGGATTTGTCGGCACATTCGGGTGGCTTTTGCTGGTCTTGTTTTATTGCTGTCGAAATGTCTTGTAGTCCGGGATTCGAGATTGATCGGGTCTTCCCGGTAGAAGAATAATCCTTCGTTGACCGTGAGAGCTTATAATGGGCTAAGTTGGGACACCCTGCAGGTAATATCTTTCGAAAGCCGTGCCGCGGTTATGAGGCAGATGGGAATTTGTTAATGTCGGTTGTAGATAACACAAAGTTGACCTCAAATAAAAATACACATCAACGGCGTGTGTAACGTGATGGTCTCTTCTCGTGAGTCCGGGAAGTGAACAGATGTTGGAGTTATGTCGGCGTAAGTAGTTCAGGATCACTTCTTGATCACTACTAGTTTCACGACCGCGCTTTGCTTCTCTTCTCGCTCTCTTTTGCGATGTAGCCACCATATATGCTAGTCGCTTGCTGCAGCTCCACTTTAATTCTATGTCCTTCCTAAAGCTTAAATAGTCTTGATCTCGCGGGTGTGAGATTGCTGAGTCCCGTGACTCACAGATACTTCCAAACACAGTTGCAGGTTCCGATGAGGCCAGTGCAGGTGATTCCACCGAGCTCAAGTGGGAGTTCGACGAGGCGTGGTCGTTACTATGTTTCGTTTCAGAGGATCAGTAGTGGTGCCCAGTTGGGGACGATTCGGGATCTGTGTTAGCATTTGGGGTGTCTTCTTTTATTTTGGTTCGTGAGCGGACCTTGAGTGTACTTTGAATGATGTATGTTAAATTATGTGCTTGTGTGGCGTGGCGATTGTAAGCCAACTATGTACCTTTCTCCCTCAAATTATTACATGGGTTGTGTGAAGATTACCTCACTTGCGACATTGCTTTCAATGCGGTTATGCCTCTAAGTCGTGCCTCGACACGTGGGAGATATAGCCGCATCGGGGGCGTTTCAACTCAAGGATCAGGCTGCTGAGTGGTTCCGGCAATACAAAGATTCGAGAGGAGGTCGTGTCATTACAGGATGAGTTCGCCCGTGATTTCGAGCTCATCACATCCCGAAGAGTGTTGTTGAGAGCAAGCGTGAGGAGTTCCGCAATCTCAAGCAGGGCACCATGTCTGTCTATCAATACAATATCCAGTTCGTAAGCTCGCTTCGTTTTGCTAAGCAAGATGTACACGATGAAAGGAGTATGATCTATCGGTTCAGAGGCGGTGCGAGAGGATCTGCAATTACCTCTTGTGCTGTTTGAGCGAGATAAGTATGATGATTTCTACAACATGGCACTCAAGCAAGAAGCGGCACAGCTCAAATGCGAGGCTTCTAAGAAGAGAATCGGGGGATGATTCAGTCCTCCTCGTCCTCTCAAGTGGCAGCCAAGCAGCAGAAGTTTTATCGCCCCTCCTCCGTTCCTTGACCTTACCAGTGAGAAGAACTCGGTGGCGTGGATCTTCCCACCCACCCAACCCAAGCTATCGAACAAGTCTAATTCTCAAGCTCCAAGGTCAAGTGCTCCTTACCACCGTCCGCTCTCGAGGTCACTTGCAACAAGTGTCGCAGAAGGGCCACTATCTTGAACAAGTGCTTCAACCAGAGGCGCCTTCGCCTCCTCCTCTGTGAAATCTTCCAGCAATGCAAGTGGTCAAGCATAATCCCAAGTCTGCAAGGGTGAACATGATGAATGCAGCTCAAGCGAGAGAGTCTAATGGCGTGATATTGGGTAATCTCTCGATTAATGATATTCCTGCGAAAGTCTTATTTGATCTTTGGTGCATCGCATTCTTTCATTTCAAGACCATTTGCATCTAAGCATGAGTTGGTTTTCAAGATTTGCCTAAGCCATTATCGGTTGTTTCTCGGGTAAATTCATGCATGCAAGCTCCTTGGTTCGAATGTTTCTATCAAGATGGGCGATTATAGGTTTTGGCTAAACCAGTTGTCCTTGGTGACTCGGATATTGATCTTATTCTCGGAATGGAGTGGCTTTATCAGCACAAAGCTCAGATTGATTGTGCTGCCAGGGAAATTCAATTGACTCATTCTTCTAATGATGTGATCATCTATGCCTCTCGTGATGAAACTATTCGGTTGTTTTCTCTCAATGAGAAGGGCGAATTGAATGCCATCTCTCAGATTCCAGTCGTTTGTGAGTACCAAGATGTCTTTCGGAAGAGCTTCGGGTATGCCTCCTCATCGGCCGGTCGAGTTCGTTATCGATCTTGAGCGAACGCATGAACCCGTTTGCAAGCGTCCATACAAGCTTGGACCTGATGAGCTGAGGAATTGAAGAAGCAGCTCGATGAACAAGAGCGTCTGGGTTTGATCGGACCGAGTTCATCTCCTTGGGGTTGTGGTGTTCTTTTGTCGGAAGAAGGATGGCTCGGACCGACTTTGTGTCGATTACCGTCCATTGAATAAGAAGACAATCAAGAACAAGTATCCACTTCCCAACATCAATGAGCTTTTCGAGCAACTCAAAGGTGCTACGGTGTTCTCTAAGCTTGACCTTCGTATGGGGTATCATCAGATTCGCATTCGTGAACAAGATATTCCCAAGACAGCATTCAGAACAAGCTTTGGCTCTTATGAATATACTGTCATGTCCTTCGGCCTCGTCAATGCTCCTCCAACTTTCTCTCGGATGATGAACTTCATATTCAATCCTTACACCAATGAATTCGTCTTGGTCTATCTTGATGATATCTTGGTCTTCTCCAAGAATAAGAAGGATCATGCCATACATTTGCGATTGGTGCTAGACAAGCTCAGAGAGTACCAGTTCTATGCCAAGTTCTCCAAGTGTGAATTCTGGCTTGATGAAGTGCTTTATCTTGGTCATATCATCTCTGCCAAGGGCATCGCTGTTGATCGAGAAGGTGTCCGCAATTGTCAATTGGGAACCTCCTCGAATGTCAAGCAGCTCGCAGCTTTCTTGGTCTTGCAAGCTATTGCCGAAGATTCGTTGAGAACTTCTCCAAGATTGCAAAGCCTCTTTCCAACCTTCTCCAGAAGCAGGTGAAGTATGTCTGGTCTCCCGAGTGTGACGTTGCTTTCAAGACCCTCAAAGAGAAACTCGTCACAGCTCCTTACGACTCCTCTGATGAATCCAAGCCATATGAAGTGTTCGTGATGCTTCTCTTCAAGGTCTCGGTGCTGTGTTAATGCAAGAGAAGAGAGTTGTGGCTTATACCTCTCGCCATTGAAGCCCAACGAGAAGAACTACCCCACTCACGATCTTGAGTTGGCGGCGTTGTTCATGCATTGATTACGTGGAGACATCTCTTGTTGGGAAGGAAAGTGGACATTTTCACGGATCACAAGAGCCTCAAGTACATCTTCACTCAGCCCAACCTCAACCTCGAGGCAGACTCGATGGGTGAAATGATTCAAGAGTACAACCCAAGTATTGAGTATACTCGGGCAAAGCCAATGTCATTGCAGAGCGCTTTGAGCAGGAAAGCTTCTTCGCAACAGTCTAATCCTCAAGCCCTTTCAGCGGATCTCTGTGAATCTTTCCATAAGCTGAATCTTCAAGTTGTTCCTCAAGGATTTCTTGCCAACTTCATAGTCTCTCCTACTTTGGAAGATCAGATTCGTGAGGCTCAACTTCTGGATACCATGGTGAAGAAAGTGAAGCGTGGTATCGATAAGGGCATTTCAAGTACAAGTGCTTCGCGTTGATGACAAAGACACTCTGTTCTTTGAGGACGGATTGTGGTTCCTAAGGGTGATCTGAGAAAAGTCATTATGAGCGAGGCTCACAATTCGCTTCTATCCATTCATCCCGAAGTACGAAGATGTACCATGACCTCAAGCAGTCATATTGGTGGACTCGAATGAAGCGAGAAATTGCTCAATTCGTGAATGAGTGTGATGTCTGCGAGAAGAGTGAAAGCAGAACACCAAAGACCAGCTGGTCTCCTTCAACCTCTTGCTATTCCTGAATGGAAGTTTGATCATATTGAAATGGACTTCGTGACTGGCTTTCCAAAGTCCAAGCGTGGAAATGATGCTATCTTCGTTGTCATTGACAAGCTTACTAAAGTGGCTCATTTTCTTCCTATCGGAGAATCCATCACTGCAGCTCGGTTGGCGAGCTATACACCTCGAGATTGTCTCCTTGCACGGCATTCCACAAGTGATCTCTTGGACCGTGGCAGCATCTTTACCTCCAAGTTTTGGGATTCTTTTGAAGGCCATGGGCACCAACATTCGTTTCAACACAGCTTTCCATCCTCAAACAAGTGGCCAAGTTGAGCGAGTAAATCAAATTCTTGAAGATATGCTCAGGGCTTGTGTCATTTCCTTCGGTATGAAGTGGGAAGATTGTCTTCCATATGCCGAGTTCTCTTACAACAACAGCTTCAAGCGAGTTCGGGCAAGGCCCCATTCGAAATTCTCTATGGCGAGAAAGTGCCGTACTCCTCTTAATTGGTGCAGAGCGGTGAGCGCCAACTTCTTGGCAATGACTTGATCACGAAGCGGAAGAAATGTGCAAGGTCATTCGTGAGAATCTCAAAGCCGCATAATCGCGCGGAAGAGCTATTATGATGATAAGCACCGTGATGTGACTTTTGAAATCGGAGACCATGTCTACCTCGCGTCTCTCAATGAAAGGCACTCGTAAACCCGGTATCAAAGGGAAGCTTGCCCCTAGATCGTGGGTCCTTTCAAGATCATTGGGAAAAGAAGCGATCTCGCCTATCAACGAGCTTCCATCCAACTTTGCAAGCGTGCGATGTGTTTCACGTGTCACAGCCTTCGCAAGTGCTTCAAGACTCTGAACGCACTATCAACTTCAAGAGATTGACCTTCAAGAAGATCTCTCATATCATGAGCACCCGTTGCTATTCTTGAAGAAACCGAGCGCAAGACTCGCAACAAGTCAATCAAATTCCTGAAAGTGAAATGGTCACACCATTCCGACCGAGAAGCTACACGGGAGCGAGGATCACCTCCGTTCGAGTATCCGGAGTTCTTTCGGTCCTAGATCTGGGGCGAGATCCTCTTGTAGTGGTGGAGTGTTGTAACACCCGGAGATAACTTTCCATATTTGTAACTCCGACTCTTGCCATTTTCGGCATTGTTATATGATATTCCCTCCGTGGTTGGGTTTTCTCCTTGTTGCATTTTGTCCATGTCATGCATTTTATATTATGTCATCATGTGCATCGCATTTGCATACGTGTTAGTCTCATGATTCGAGCATTTTTCCGTTGTCCGTTTTGCAATCCGGCACTCCTATCTCCCGGCGATCCTTTTACGTTTTTCCGTGTGCGGGTATTAAACCTTCTCGAAATGGACCGGGTTTGTCTAGTGGCCTTGGTATAACACCGGAGACCACCGGTCAAGTTTGGTCATTTGGAGCTCGTTTGGTACTCAGCGGTTAACCGCACCTTCGCAAAGGCCTCTTTTAAGTTGCAGCCCAACACCCTCCAAAACAGCCCAATAACCCATCTAAGTCACCTCCATGCTCTCCGTCGTTCGATCACGATCGTGTGGTAAAACTACACCTCATTTGGACTCTCCTAGCTCCCTCTATGCCTATTTAAGCAAACCTCCCCAAATCCGGGTCATTCCACCCTAACCCTAGCGATTCGCCCTCTCGCGCCGGACACGTCCGGACGAGCAGACGCGTCCGCCCGCCGCCCGCCCGACCAATCCCGATCGCCACGTGGCCCAGGAGCCCCACATCGCGCCCGCCCCTGCGGGCTGGCCCCCCTGGCCCGCCACGCCTTGCGCCCGCCGCCTCCCGCCGCCTGCCGCGGCCCGGCCCGCCGCCGCGCGCCGCCCGCCCGCCGCCTCCCGTCTTCCCGGCGAGCTCTCTCGCCGCCGCGTCCTCCACCGCCGTGGCAAGGCCTCCCGGCCCCGCGCGCCATGGCCGGCTCGAGCCAGCGGCCCGGCCCGCCGGATCCACCCGGCGGCCTCCCTCCGACCCGCCGGCGTCCTCCTCCACCGCCCGGCGCCGATCCGATCGGTCGGGCCCGATCCGGCCTCGAGGCCGCCACCCGTTGACCTCCCCTCCTCTTTATTTCACTAAGTGTTGCATCGTTTGTTAATTTCGTGCAATTTTCTTCATGCTATATCTTCGCATCCGTAGATCCATTTTTCGCGTATAATATGTCAAAATGTTCGTCTCGAAGAGTAGATCATTTCATTCCATTGCATCATTTTCATTTGAGCTCATCTTGATGCCCGAAATGCTGTTGGAAGAGTGCAAGGTGCTGATAGTTTCTGATTTTTATCAGGAGTTGCACTTTTGTCATTTTGCTATGATTAATATGTGCACCCTATGGATTTGGTTCCTACATGAGTTTTGTAAAATGCCATGTCATCTTTCCAGTGGTGTATGCCATGTATTTTTGTGATCTATGTGGTGACTAGCACAAGCATGCAAAGTAGGTGTCCTGTTGTTGCTGATTTCAGCCCTGTTTTAGCTGATTTTGATGCCATGTTTGCTTGATGATACCGAGAGATCTATGCATATTTTGGGATACTTCAGTAAGGGTGTTTTGTAAAGCATGACTTGCTCTATCCATCCATGCCTTTGTTTGCAATTATGGGATGCCATAGCTTGAGTCAATCGAGCTCTACTTTTGCTACCAAATGTTTCCTGGCAGATTGTATACGTGTTATTCAATTTTGCCTAGGATGTTGTGGTTGACCCGTATAGGCTATGTTAGTGTTCTTGCCATGGATGTCTTCTATGTCAGGTCTTCTTGATGTATGTATGCTTAGTTTATCATTTGAGGCTCTGTAGTGAGTGCATTGAGCTTGTTAACATGCCATCTCGTTATCAGTTTTTGTCATGTCAAGTTGCTGAATCTGTTAACGAGACTTTCAATATTGACATGAGTGTTACTATATTTTCTAGTCCTTTTTGGCTTATGGTCAGTAAGGGACTTTTGTTCTAGGCTTTGAGTAGATTCATGCCATGCCATGTTTTGCTATTTTAAGTTCCTGTAGCATGTAGTTTTGATGCTCTGAACATTGCAACCTGTTACTGTTTTTGCCATGTCCAGCCTGTTACTTTGAGCACTTTTGCCATGCTTGTTTGAACATGTTATGATGTGAACTAGCCGTAGCTCAGTGCTCATCTTTTGTCGAGCATCATGTGTAGATCACTACCATGTGCTTTGTTGTTACGTTTGGGTGCAGTAGCTTATTTAATTGTTGCTTGCTAAGTGGCATCATGCTGTTAATGGCAGATTTGCGCCATTCTTGTTTTGCTTGCCATTTGCAAACCGTGCATCCGATTCGGTGATCTTTATATCGATTTCAACGAAATCATCTCATCTTTCAGTGGCATGCTTGGTTTGCCAATTTGATGCCTGGTTCATCATTTACCTTCGGGAGCGCATAAGCATTGCATACCTCATCATGCATATCATGTCATGTTTTGCATCATGTTGATTGTGCATTGCACCGTGATTTATTGTGGTTCCTTTGTTTGTGTTGTTGTTTTGGGTAGAGTCGGAGACGAGTACGTGAGCGAGGAGCCTGTTGAGAGCGTTTTCGAGGATCAAGCTTTCGACAACTCGAGAACATTGCGAGCAAGATGACCATACCCTCGAAATCACTTCTATCTTTGCTATGCTAGTTGCTCGCTCTTTTGCTATGCCTATGCTGCGATGCCTACCACTTGCTATATCATGCCACCCATTTTGCCATGTCAGCCTCTAACCATCCTTTCCTAGCAAACCATTGTTTGGCTATGTTACCGCTTCGCTCAGCCCCTCTTATAGCGTTGTTAGTTGCAGGTGAAGCTGAAGTTTGTTCCTTGTTGGAACATGGAGATGTTGTTCCTTGTTGGAACATGTTTACTTGTTGGGGATATCACAATATATCTATCTGCTTTAATTAATACATCTATATACTTGGTAAAGGGTGGAAGGCTCGGCCTTATGCCTGGTGTTTTGTTCCACTCTTGCCACCCTAGTTTCCGTCATACCGGTGTTATGTTCCTTGATTTTGCGTTCCTTACGGTTGGGTGATTTATGGGACCCCTTGACAGTTCGCTTTGAATAAGACTCGCCCAGCAAGGCCCAACTTTGGTTTTACCATTTGCCACCTAAGCCTTTTTCCCCGGGTTTCGCGAGCCCGAGGGTCATCTTTATTTTAACCCCGGGCCAGTTCTCCTTCGATTGCTGGCCCAACTTGAGCGATGTCCGGCGCCCTTGGGCAACCAGGGTTTATGCCAACCCGACGTCGGCTCATCCGGTGTGCCACGAGCGAGATATGTGCAGCTCCTATCGGGATTTGTCGGCACATTCGGGTGGCTTTGCTGGTCTTGTTTTATTCTGTCGAAATGTCTTGTAGTCCGGGATTCCGAGATTGATCGGGTCTTCCGGTAGAAGAATAATCCTTCGTTGACCGTGAGAGCTTATAATGGGCTAAGTTGGGACACCCTGCAGGTAATATCTTTCAAAGCCGTGCCCGCGGTTATGAGGCAGATGGGAATTTGTTAATGTCGGTTGTAGATAACACAAAGTTGACCTCAAATAAAAATACACATCAACGCGTGTGTAACGTGATGGTCTCTTCTCGGCGGAGTCCGGAAGTGAACACGATGTTGGAGTTATGTCGGCGTAAGTAGTTCAGGATCACTTCTTGATCACTACTAGTTTCACGACCGCGCTTTGCTTCTCTTCTCGCTCTCTTTTGCGATGTAGCCACCATATATGCTAGTCGCTTGCTGCAGCTCCACTTTAATTCTATGTCCTTCCTAAAGCTTAAATAGTCTTGATCTCGCGGGTGTGAGATTGCTGAGTCCCGTGACTCACAGATACTTCAAACACAGTTGCAGGTTCCGATGAGGCCGGTGCAGGTGATTCCACCGAGCTCAAGTGGGAGTTCGACGAGGCGTGGTCGTTACTATGTTTCGTTTCGGAGGATCGATAGTGGTGCCCAGTTGGGGACGATTCGGGATCTGTGTTAGCATTTGGGGTGTCTTCTTTTATTTTGGTTCCGTAGACGGACCTTGAGTGTACTTTGAATGATGTATGTTAAATTATGTACTGTGTGACGTGGCGATTGTAAGCCAACTATGTACCTTTCTCCCTCAAATTATTACATGGGTTGTGTGAAGATTACCTCACTTGCGACATTGCTTTCAATGCGGTTATGCCTCTAAGTCGTGCCTCGACACGTGGGAGATATAGCCGCATCGGGGGCGTTTCACAACTGATCTTAAATATGAACGGAAATGGGTAGGAAAAGGGTTTAGAAGCTTTCATGATTCTTGGTACAAAAATCATCGTGGCTGGTTGGAATATAGCATTGATAAAAATGCAAGCCTTTGCTTTTATTGCTTTCTATTTAAGCAACCAAGAGTTGAGAACTATGGTGTTCAAGCATTAACTAAGAATGGGTTTAAGAAGAAAGAGGTGTTTTGTTTACCTTGGTTTTGTCGATTTGACTATCTTTGGAATTGTCTTTGAAACTTGCTGCACTGCAAAGATAAAATCCTGCAGATCGAGTAGATGGAAATAGAAAGCTGTTAAGGCTATTCAGTAATAATGAGGTAAAGCAAAGCAAATAAATGGTTTGACAGATGTGAACACTGAACAGTTAAAGTAGTGGATTCATATACCGTAGAATAAATTTCTAAGCAGGGCATGGATTCTTTGTTGGAGTATGTGATGATTACGGTATAAATGGTTATCTTGTAATTGTCCCTGAAATTGCTCCACCGCAAAGTGGATAAAATCCTGTATAGTAGATGGAAGCAGAAAACTGTATGAAAAGAGTTGATTATAACGTGTGTGTGTTCGAGTATTCATCGATATGCATTATCTTATTATCGATGAACTGCGCCCGATTGTTTGCTTGAATGATGTTCTTGTTGTTGCCTTGCTTGATAAGGGCATCATTGTCCTTGTATGCTTCATTATGTTAGTTACCTTTGTCATCATCTCCGTAATCTGTTCCGTCCTTCATGTTCCATAGTTAAAGGATCTGCCATGTCTAAAACAACTGCATTTCACTTTTAAATGAAAGGATGCCAATAATTACAGAAATATTTTCCGCATTAAGCCCGTATCTCGCTCATGATGAACTGCCCATTCTGAGATTTCTTCTAGTTGTTGTTATGTTTAAATATGCGAACACTGTTTCACGATTCTCAAAAGGCTGTCTGTTGTTAGTATTTGAACACATTGATTACGACATCCAACTGATTTTGCTGCTAATTAATAAATACTATCATGTACCTTTCAAGTGCTACTGTTCCTCACGGGAAGAAAGCTATAGTTGATTTATACTTGTTCTTTGTTACACCTCGGTTCCTCTTTGGCATGTTCTCTCTGCATTTACATGCCTCAGCTCTGAATATACCATATATGGCAACTATGTGCTACTATTTTGGCTTAGTTACGCATCTGATCCATATTACCCATGCAGTGCTCCATGCTCCCTTCTATAATTGGGTAAACTAGAGATACAATCAATCTATTAAATTGTTTTATCACCTGTTCGGTGTTCCAATCTTGTAGAGAAACTATAGTGCTGTTATTGCTTATGACTCCTTCACTGAAACTGTAGTGTTTGCTAAAACTGAGATGTAAACTAAAGGAGTTTGTGATTTGTAGAAGCTGTAGCATACTCCAACAAGTGATAAATGCACTCACTGAAACTGTTGTATATGCTGTCATAAAGTTCAGCAAGAACAGGGCATCAATAGTGCTACTCTAGTATCTAGTTGGGGAGGGACAAATGGACATGGCATCACTGTAGCTGTCTTGCACAACAAACTATTAGTCTTAGGATTAACAATCCTCATATGAGATGAGAGGATTTTTTAATTGGCTTCTTGCAGTTTTGAAAATTCAGTTTATTCGTTCTTGAAAATTCAGTTAATTCAGTTAGGCACACAAATTTCAGAACTTTTGTGTGCCCTAGTACTTGGTGTTTGTAGAAAACCAGGAGTGTCAATGGGACTAGAATTCACTTGTTCTTATATGGGTGAAACTTCACTTGTTTTTAGGCTAGTGTAGGGTGTTGCTTTATTCATCATCATTTGTAACTATGTCACAAGTAAATTGTTCCTTCTTACATATTTGACAAGTAATGACTGTTGATAAGTGAGGCATGGATTAAGCTGTTTCTTTGTTGTAACATACCGTATATAACTCCACAATGAAATACAATACATATTGATGTGCTTTGTAAAACTTGTTCATGTCTTGAACTACTAATGCCTTGTGATGCTCTGAATTACTTGTGATGCCTCTGAATTACTTGTGATCACATTGAGAAAGACTTGTAAAGATGATGATCATCTTTAACGAGAAAACAATTTGTGATGATTTTGCTAGTTTGTTGGGTTTTGTCTCCGACCATCGTGTCGTGATGATTTTGCAGGTACCCGAGAGGCCCTTGAGTTTGCGGAATGTCGATTAACTTCCGTTCCGGCAAATTGGTACTCCATATGTCCTATTTTCAGCAAAGGTCATGCTGAAATTTTCCGTGAATTTTAGCATGACTTTGCTAAAAATAGGACATATGGGGTACTTGTGACTAATGCATGGGCCGGGGTATCTTAGTAGTTAATTAAGTAGGATCAAGTGCCCCGGCGTACTTGTGACTAATGCATGGCTTTTAGGGTGCCTCGGTGTCGATAAAAATCGAAATGATGAAAGGTTAGGCTTTTAGGGTGCCTTGGCGTCGAAAAACCCTCAATGATAAAAGCTTAGATTTTAGGATGCCTCGGTGTCGACAAACCCTAAATGATGAGACCATGATCTTGTTCCTTGACAATAACCAACTTTTGACCAAACTTTGTTTCTATTTAGAGAGAAACATGGCCCAACGATGAGGCCGGGGTTGGGCAGCAAGGCATTACAGGAGCTGTCCCGGAGATGGAGGAACAACCTCACTTGTATGAGGCCGCCGCCTTCCCCACGATCCCGAGACCACGGATGGTGCCGCCGAGGATGACCACACTGATGCCACCACCGATGGTGCCGCCGAGGATGCCACCATCGATGATGGCGGCGCGCGCGACGATGGCAGCCAACCGAAGAGGCAGCGGAAGGACCGGCGCCCGATCGTGCTCCGCACCCTCAAGGAGGAAGTTCTTGAAGTGGACTCCAGCGGGAATCCAACGGCGCCCGAGCGAATAGTCAAGGGTTTTCGCTTCAGCTCGGGTGCATTGTCCGAAGCACCGTCTCGATCAACACCGAGAACACGAGGCATCGACCGAGGAATTTGCGCAACCTCCTCTTCACGAAGATGCACGAGCGATACAAGTTCCCGCTGAATTTGAAAACACAAGCCTCAAAGGGAATAAAGTGAACAATGCTGCCCTCACGAAGATGAGCAAGGCCACATCTACTTGGAAAAGCAATGTGAAGAGAATGATCGAGAAAGGTGAGAGTTATCGGAAGATCAAGGATAAAAATCCTTCAATCACGAAGATGACTACAGCGACTTCAAGATCAATTGCTCGAGCACCGCAAGCTCCCAATCAAGTGAGTGGGGAAACAAATGGGAGCTGAACATAGGGAACACACACTCGGTCCCGGCGGTTAGAGAGTGGCGAAGCCTATATGGGACAAGGAGGAGGCGGGCCGTGCCGAGCAAGGCCTACCGCCCTCTTCGATACATCGGTGACAAGCGGACCAGGAACTTTGTCGGGGCCGGTACAAGAAGGACCCGAAAACAAAGGAGCTTACCACGGATCTGAAGACCAGGCAGCTTGAGCTTGTTACGTAAGGAATACACCCAGCGTAATTAGCTCCATATGGTTGCATTCTAATTAATGAAGCGAATTTCTAAATGGTTCACATTCCTTCCGCAGCGATCGAAAGCGATGCGCGGGGTCGACTAAAACAACCCTTGGGACACCACTCTAAATAGGGGTTGAATGTAATGAAGAACAAGGATAAGCTCGATGAAGCCGGCGTCACCTGGTTGTGTGGCGGCAAAGGCTTGTCGACAAAATGGGGTCATACTATACGCTGGTGTGCGGAAGGAGAAAAAGACCAGCTCGGAAAGCGGTAGCGAGAGGTTCAAGAACTCAAGGCACAGGTGGCGCGGATTCGGAGATTGTCCAAGAGCAAGTGGAACAACGACTCGGAGCGGCGATCACCGCCCTTGTGCCTACCTTGATCTCGGGGTTGAGTGCGTGGATTGCGGGCGCCAAGAGGCCGCCCGATTCCTAGCTTCACGGCCAGCAACTTCGCATAATGCGATGGCGGTGCCATTGGTGCCTCCGGCGAGGCGGCATTGGTGTCTCCGGCGCCGCACGGGAGCTTAATGCACCCGGTGTCGCCGGCGGCACCTCTTGACATCGGCCCCTCCGTCAGCTCGCCGCCCGCCGTTGGCGGTGCGTCGACATTAGCCGAGCTCGGCGCCATCATCACGGTAACTAATTAAGCCTCTCTCGCCGAGGACTTCATCTCCTTGCCTTTGGTCGGGCATCCCCGGCGCCCTACATGTTTCGCAGGCGCCGCCGACGTTCGTGCACTCTCCTCCGCCGTGAACAACGAGTTGGTCGATGTCGCCAAGGGCAAAATAGTTCAACCGGCAACCCTTGTTCCACGGTACCGGATGCCACCCAACTTGTTTAGGGTTCAACTGGTTCGGTGCTGCCGAGCTGCGACGAGTTGTTACCTCGAATCGACCCGTCGGGGCCGACGATGAAGACGTGATGACCCTCGGCCTTTGCTGAGCTGGCCCTGCTTTGGCGAAGGGCAGATTCGTTTGGGGCGGGGACACCACCCCAAAGACAACACCGCCCGATCGTGCGGCGCCAAGTCGGCCCCATGGCAAGACCGCCGTAACGGTGCGGACATCCCTATGCCCTGGATCCAAACATGCATATGGCACGGGATCGAGAATAGCGGCGGCGGCGACTATGATACATTTGGCAGCGTTGATCAAGTACTTTGCGAGCATGGGTGCGATGGCGACTTCATGGGGCTTCCTTCTCAAGAACCAAACCCAACAAAAGGCGTGTGCGATCTAGCTGGTACCGCGGAGAAGCCAAGTTGCAACAGCGCCGTCTGGCGTTCAGCTCTCGAGGAGGCGCCTCCGGCTGCCGACTTCACCGAGCCTCGGATAGGCGAGGTGCGAATAATATCAGCCCCAACACACTCAAGAAGGCGGTCTGTGAGCAAAACTCGGTCCCATTACAGGAGAAGAAGAAGGCACGCAAAAGAAAGACTAAGAAGGGTGCGAGCCAGCGGCACCGAAAATGCGATCCGTGCTCGGGGCGGGCCACCTTCACCGCAGGATATCTCGAGGAGGGTGCATGTGGCGGGTAGGGCGATGCTACCGACAAATATGCTCAATGCTGCAACCGGTGCTATCGGAGTCGCATGATGGCGGTGTTCTTTCTTTGGAGAAGCGGCGTCTCGGGGAGAAGGATGTGGCATACCGGTTTTCGCGGCCAAGGTGCGAGAGGGCAAGGGCTTTGTGGATAACTCCATCGGGCGTCACGATCGTCCTGCGTTTTGATGACATCCACGCTATGTTGAACCTTCATCCGCTGCACTACACCTTCGTTCGGCTATTTTCGCTGAGTATGGAGATGCGGATCATTCGCGACAAGACCCGGACATCGTGATAGTCGACCCCTTCTCCATGCGTGCCAAGATCTTGGGCAGCGCGGGGACCGCAAGTCGCGAGTTCTTACCTCGAAGGCGTCATTCGGCAAACCAAGATAAGGATAACTTCCTCGTGCCTTACTTTCCGAGTAAGTCCTCCCTCAACCGCCCGTAACATATGAATTCTTACATTTCGATCGTTTTCTTTTAACATTCCGTGTTTTCTGCGGTGACACCGTTGCACGCTCATCCTCCTAAGCCCCAAATATTCCATGGCCACGTATTTCGACCCGGACCGTCGATCGAGCGTAGACTACACAAATGTCAAGAAGGTTCTTGATGATGTTCTCCCGGCTACCAAATCTGGAGGCACCTTCACGAGCCTATTCGTAAAGCACGGCAAGCACGTGTTCTCCCACAATCGACGTTCGCTGCGTCAAGCAGCCGCTGGCGATCGAAGGGTGCCTACTCGCCATCCATCACATGCGAGGCGATCGTGCGGGACCATCATCAACTTCGCTGCCGAGTAAACTCAAAGATTGGGCGCGGCGTGTCGGCAATCCGGACGCGGACCTCGACAAGAATTCTTTCGCATCCGATCGGAGTTTGCGGAAATCATCCATCAAGATGTCGCCGTACCTCGGGGCAGTTCTACCTCGAAATCAACCGTCCAACGGTGACATCGACACAATGCTACAAATGCAGGATGACAACGCCCGCTCTTTCATGACTCCCACGATGAGCGGCGGCTTCATCCACGCTCCGATCCCTTGAGTCGAGTTGTCTAGTTCGAAACATCGATTGGTTCATGTTGTAATTAAACTTTAATGAACTTGTAGTATGTCTCTTTGGTTTGAGAGTCGTTCAACTTAGATGTAATCGATGCTATTAATGTCTTGCTTTTCTCTTCGATCGTTCATTTGCATACTTATATATTGCTTATGTATTGTGCGTGAATTGGTACTAACGTTTACGTTTGGCTAGTGCATAGCGATGCCGGCGTATGTCGTGTACAAGGGTAAGGTTCGAGTCTCGATGGTGGGAGGAGTGTCGGAGACAGGTTCACCGATTCAGCGGTAATGATTACAAAGGGTACACCACTAGGGCGAGGCGAATCTAGATCGCCGCTATCTAGCGGGAGAGGAGGGCGTTGGAGGAACCGGATGAAGGCGAGTTTCATCGTGATGATGCTCATCGTGATGACCGCAGCTCTCTTCTATGTGATGGTAGTTTAGATGATCGATATCGACTTGTAATGTGAAGACAAACTCGCTACTCGCGGTCTCGAGACTTGTAATATAATGTTCTATCTTTATTCGGTCTTTTCAATTCGGAGACTAATATGATGAATTGTATTAGGAGACTAATATGATGAATTGTATTCAAAGACTAATCTTCTATTGTATTTGATGAATCTGTTGTTGATGTGTGCTGTCTATATTTTGTCAAATTATACATTTTGTAACCTGTGCAAAAACATAAAATAAAAAATAAAAAACCTAATATTCATACTAATGGCGCATCACATGATAGTGCGCCATTAGTATGACAAATCATACTAATGGCGCATCACGGGTAGTGCGCCATTAGTATCTGTGATTACTAATGGCGCATCGGTGGTGCGCCATTAGTATCCAAAGCACTGGTATACATGGCCTGGGAGACATACTAATGGCGCACCTGGCCTATACTAATGGCGCACCAGCAGTCGCCATTAGTATACTCAGATACTAATGGCGCACCGGTGGTGCGCCATTAGTAAAATTACTCATGGCGTGCTATTAATGGCGCACCACAGATGCGCCATTAATAGCCATACTAGGTGCGCCATTAGTAGGGGTTTTTCTAGTAGTGCCAGCTCCACCACCCCAAGCTCCTGTTCCCACTCCCAATCATGGTCTGTGCTACAAGTGTGGTCAACCAGGTCACCGTGCTAGGGATTGCAATCAGAATCAGAATCAACTGGCACTTCCCGCAACTGGCCGTGGAAGCAACCAGCCCCGCAACAACAGCGCCAAGTCTTATGGTCGTGTTCATGCCAACCACATTGAGCTGAACGAAGCTCAAGACCAGCCTGCTACTATGATGGGTACACTCCTCGTAAATTCAGTACCAGCATCCATTTTATTTGATACAGGTGCATCACATTCATTCATGTCAGAAGATTTTGCATACAAGCACGACGTTAAATGTGAGCAGATGAACACTTCGGTAGTGGTAAAAAACCCCGCGGGACAATGTCAGACCTCCATGGTTGGCATCGACGTCCCTGTGGAAATCGAAGGGTTGGAATTTAGCGCCTCTCCCATTATTCTGAAGTCTTCCAATATTGACCTCATACTGGGAATGGATTGGTTGAAGGCGCATACTGCTTCTATCGTTTGCGCCACCAAGACCGTCCATCTGCTACACCCTTCTGATGAAATAATATGCTACAATGCTCATCTGGTTCAGAATGCCGAGGCAAGGCTCTATGCATTAAATGCATTGAACGCTGCACCACTCGAGGGTATTGAAAACATTCCCGTCGTGCGTGAATTCCTAGGCGTCTTTCCCGAAGAACTCCGTGGATTCCCCTGCAAGAGCTGTCAATTCGTTATCGACTTGAAGCCAGGCACCACTCCTATAGCCAACCGACCCTACAAGATGCCGCCGCATGAACTCCTTGAGCTTAAGGAGGAAATCGACAAGTCTCTTCGAACTGGTTTCATTCGCCCAAGTTGCTCTCCTTGGGGAGCACCTTCTCTCTTTGTCAAGAAGAAGGATGGGACAAACCGATTGGTCCAAGACTACCGTCCTATAAACCAAGCTACCATTCAGAATAAGTATCCTCTTCCTCGGATCAATGATCTTTATGATCAACTGGCTGGTTCATCAGTGTTCTCTAAACTCGACTTGAGGTTGGGTTACCACCAGATCCGTGTTCGTGAGGAGGATATCCCAAAGACCGCCTTTGTGACTCGTTATGGTTCATACGAGTACACCGTCATGTCTTCGCTTAACCAATGCTCTAGCCACCTTCTCTCGTCGATGAACTATATATTCATGGATTACCTCGACAAGTTCGTCGTGGTTTATCCGGATGATATCTGGTATTTTCCAAGAACGAAGAAGAACATCTGAACATCTTCGTCTTGTCTTTGGAAAAGCTACGAGAGCATCACTATCCGCCAAGTTCTCCAAATGTGAATTCGGCTTCCGAGTGACCTATCTCGGGCATGTCATCTCTAAGGATGGTATTGTCGTCAACCCTGAACGAGTTCAGGCTATTCTTGATTGGACTCCTCCGAAGAATGTCAAGCAAGTCAGAAGTTTTCTCGGTCTCGCCAGCTATTGCCGTCGATTCGTTGAGAACTTCTCCAAGATTGCCAGGCCTCTGACTAACCTATTGCATAAGGGTGTCAAGTTCCAATGGATAGACAAATGTCAGGAAAGCTTCCAGGCACTCAAAGACAAGTTGACTTCTGCCCCAGTACTAGCTCCACCTGATACTAAGAAGGACTTCGTCATTTACTGCGGCGCTTCCGTCAAGGATTAGGTTGTGTCCTAATGCAGAGCGCAAAGTGATTGCCTATGCCTCTCGACAATTGCGCCCTCACGAAGAGAACTACCCGATTCGCGACCTCGAGCTTCTTTGCTGTTATCCATGCTCAAAGCAGTGGCGACATTACCTTCTCGGTAATCGTTGCGAGATCTTCACCGACCACCAAAGTCTGAAGTATCTGTTTACTCAGCCAGACCTGAACCTCCGTCAGCAGAGATGGATGGAGACAGTTGCAGACTTTGACTTGGGTATTTCCTATACACCAGGCAAGGCTAATGTAATGGCTGATGCTTTAAGCCGCAAGTCTTACTGCAACCACCTCTAGATTCACAAGGTTCAGCCCTCACTTGTTGAAGAATTCAGAAAGCTGAACCTCCATATTGTTCCTCCGGGTGCACTCGCTCCCCCTCCTCCGGAGTTCCGCAAGATGAATCTCCGTGTTGTTTCCCAGGGTTCCCTCTATACCCTGGCTATCGAACCCGATCTCGTGAGCTCCATCAAGACAATACAGGGATATGACTCTGAAGCCCACAAGATTAAGCGCGAACTCAATGGAGGAAAGCCCTCATTCTTCACTATTGCTGATGATGGCGCCTTATACTTCAAAGGCCGCCTAGTGGTGCCGTGTAAGGAGAAGAACCTGAATATGACTCAGAAAGTTATGAAAGAAGCTCATGATACGCCTCTATGTATCCATCCTGGTAGTACAAAGATGTACCAGGACATTCGTCAAAGATTCTGGTGGTCTAACATGAAGCAAGACATTGCTCGTTATGTTGCTGAATGTGATGTTTGCCGTCGTATCAAAGCAGAACATCAAAGGCCTCTTGGAACTCGCAACCTATCTCTATTCCTGAATGGAAATGGGACCATGTTGAAATGGACTTAAATCCTTTGGATTTCCCAAGTCGCAGAAAGGTAATGATACTATTCTTGTCGTCATTGACCGGCTTTCTAAAGTTGCACATTTTCGGCGGTCAAAGAAGCGATCACCGCTAGTCGACTTGCAACTCTCTATATGTCGAATTGTTTCTTCACGGTATTCCTTTGGTTATCAGCTCGGACCGTGGCAGCTTATTCACTTCAAGATTACGGGCAAGTTTCCAAGAAGCTATGGGGACTCACTTATCTTTCGAGATGCGGTTCATCCGCATGATCACAAAACAAGTTGAACGTGTCAACCAAGTTCTCGAAGACATGCTTCAAGCTTGTGTTATTTCCTTCGGCAAGAAATGGGAGGAATCTCTCCCGTATGCTGAGTTCTCTTATAATAATAGCTATCAAGCTAGTCTGAAGATGGCCCCCTTCGAAGTGTTATATGGACGAAAGTGCCGAACCCCTCTGAACTGGTCAGAAACTGGGGAACGTCCACTCTTCGGTCCGGATATTATCCAACATGCCGAAGAACAAGTCCGCATTATTCGCGAGAATCTCAAGACTGCTCAGTCACGTCAAAAGAGTAATTATGACCGTCATCATAAAGACATGGTCTATCAACTGGCGAAAAGGCCTATCTTCGTTACACCAATGAAGGGTGCTCACCGCCGGGATCAAGGGCAAACTAGCTCCTCGCTATATTGGCCCATTCACTATTCGGAAAGGCGTGGAAAAGTGGCATATCAACTGGAGCTTCCGACGAACCTTTCTCAGGTTCACGATGTGTTCCACGTGTCACAGCTCCGTCGCTGCTTCAAGGACCCAATCTGAGCAGTGGATCATGAAGTGCTCGAATTGCAACAGGACCTCTCCTATAAAGAGCATTCGGTCCGCATTCTCGACCAAGCTGAACGCCGCACACGCCAGAAGGCGATCAAGTTCCTCAAAGTTCAGTGGTCGCACCATTCTGAAGATGAAGCCACCTGGGAACGCGAGGATCGCCTGCGTGATGAATACCCCGCACTGTTTCCTTCTACCTCCTAAATCTCGGGACGAGAATTCTTGTAGTGGAGGAGATTTGTAACGCCCGGATAATCATGCTACAGTAATCCCACGCTAATCATGCCATGACACCTCGGTTACTGTTGCTATCCTCGCAATAATTCGGAACCGTTGGAAATTCAAATTCAAATTTATGATAACAATAAAAGTTTCCAAAAATTAAGACTAAAATGTTAAATTGGTTGTCAAATATTACAAAGGTAATTGTGGTGAAGTAAACACATTTTTAGAAAATGTCTAAATAATTTAAACAGATTTAAAACAGGAAAAAGTAAATAAAGAAAAGAAAACAAAACTAAACTAAAACAAAACAAAAGGAAGAAACCCCGGGGCTCGCCCAAGAGAGCCACCGCCCAATCAGCCACGACCTGCCAGCCGCCAAATCCCCTTGGCCCAGCCGGCCTCCCCATAACCCCCCACTCCCCGGTCCAACCCTAGCCACCGACACTTCCCCCCCCCCCCCCACGCAAAATATCTTCCTCCCCCCTCTCTCCCGATTGGATCGGGAGGAGACCGTCGCCGCCAGGCCTCGTCGCCGACGAACGCCGCCGCCGGACCCCCCCCTCGTCGGCTGCATCCGCTCTGCCGCTCGTCCCGTCGTCCTCCCAACCTCCCCGAGCCCGCTGCCCGTGCCCTACGCTCCCTCGATGAGGACCCGGTCCTCCTTCTCCCGTCCCCTCGCGCGGCCTTCGCCTGCGCCCGTCTTGCATTCGGCCCAGCCGAGCCTTGGCCACGCGCCCCACGCCCCAAAGCGCGCCCAGACGCACTCCACGCACTGCGGTGGCCCTGCGGTCCCGCCTCGGCCTCGACCAGCCTCGCCCATGAGCACACGCACGCTCGTGCCGCAGGCGTGCCCTGATTCGCCACCCGTCTGCGCCCGTGCCTCATGCGCGCCGTCGCCGTTGGTCACGCGCGCCTTCCGCTGCCGCCCGCACATCCCCCGCCTGCGTTCGCGTCGTTCTCCTCCGCCTCCGCCGGGCTTGGCAGGCGTGGCCGTGCGAGGCCGCTCAGCGCCTCGCGGCGCACCGCACTCAAGACACGGCGCCTGTCGCTTGCTGCACCCAGCCGGGCGCACGCCCGCACCTAAGCGCCTGATAGCCCAAGGCGCTAGGCCCCAGACCCATTGACGAGGCCCCGCCTGTAACAGTTTAAAAAAGAGAATTAAAAATAAAAATAATAAATAAAAATAAAAATGATTTAATAAAATTAATTTTTAATTAATTAATTATCTAATGAATTAATTAAGTTCATTAATCCGGTTTAATTAATTTAATTAACTAGTTAGGTTAATTAAATAGTAATTAAATTAACTAATCTGTAATTAACCTAAGCAAGTTAATAGCGGTAGGTCCCATGGACCCTTTGGTCGAGTTGACCAAGTCAACTCTGTTGATCTGCTGATGTCAACATGACATCATGCTGATGTCATTAATCTGTTTTTCGAATTAATTAAATTCTAGAAATTAATAAAATCTTTAGAAAATCATATATTTTAATCCGTAACTCGGATTAAAATATTTTCAACACGAAAGTTGCTCAGAACGAGGAGGCGATTCTGGATACGCAACCCGTTCATCCGCCACACCCCCTAACCTATCGAACTCGCAACTTTCCCCCTCCGGCTCCTCTGCCCGAAAACGCGAAACACCGGGAATACTTTCCCGGATGTTTCCCCCCTTCACCGGTATCACCACATACCGCGTTAGGGCACGTCTAGCATCACGCTTTGCTTTGTCATGCATCGTCATGCATCTGTTTGCTTAAATATTCATTGTTTCTTCCCCCTCTTCTTCCGCTAGACCCCGAGACCGACGCTGCTGCTGCCCAGTACGACTATGGAGTTGACGACCCCTCTCTCTTGCCAGAGCAACCAGGCAAGGCCCCCCCTTGATCACCAAATATCGCCTATTCTACTCTATACTGCTTGCATTAGAGTAGTGTAGCATGTTCTTGCTACGTTATACCTATCCCGATGCATAGCTTTGTCCTTGTTATTACTGTTGTTACCTTTACCTGCAATCCTACATGCTTAGTATAGGATGCTAGTATTTCCATCTGTGGCCCTACATTCTTGTCCGTCTGTTGTGCTATACTATCGGGTCGTGATCACTCGGGAGGTGATCACGGGTATATACTATATACTTATACATGATACATGTGGTGACTAAAGTCGAATCGGCTTGTGGAGCACCCGCGAGTGGATCTTTGAGGCGGAGCGACAGGGCAGGTTGAGACTACCTGGGTGAGAGGTGGGCCTGGCCCTGGTCGGCGTTCGCGGATACTTAATAAGTTTAACGAGATCTGGGTATTTGATCTGAGTCTGGCCATTTGGTCTATACGCACTAACCATCTATGCGGGAGTAGTTATGGGTATCCCGGCGTCGTGGTATCAGCCGAAGCACTTCGTGACATCAGCGACTGAGCGGCGCGTGCCGGATTGGAACGTAGGCCTCCTCTTGTATTAAGGGGGCTAGTTCTGCTTCCGACCGCCCACGCAACGTGCAGGTGTGCTAAGGGCGATGGGCCCGCACCCTGGCGCTTAGGTTTAGACCGCATCTTGACCTCTCTGTTGAGCCTAGGTGGGGCTGCGACGTGTTGATCTTCCGCGGCGGGCATGACCCAGAAAGTGTGTCCGCCAAATGGGATCAAGCGTGTTGGGTTATGTGGTGCACCCTGCAGGAAGTTAATCTATTGAATAGTCGTGATCTTCGGTAACAGGACGACTTGGAGTTGTACCTTGACCTTATGACAACTAGAATCGGATACTTAATAAAACACACCCTTCCAAGTGCCAGATACAACCGGTGGTCGCTCTCTCTCGTGGCAATGAGGAGGGATCGCGGGTAGGATTATTGCTATGTGATGCTACTTGGAGGACTTTGATCTACTCTGCTGCATGTCTGCAAGGCGGAGGCTGCGAGCGTAGTCTTGACGGGATTAGCTATCCCCTCTTATTACGGCATTCTGCATTCAGTCCCACCGATATGGCCCTTTACACATATATCCATGCATATGTAGTGTAGCTCCTTGCTTGCGAGTACTTTGGATGAGTACTCACTGTTGCCTTGTTCCCCCCTTTTCCCCCCTTTCTTTACCCGGTTGCTGCGACCAGACGATGGAGCCCAGGAGCCAGACGCCACCGTTGATGACGACTACTACACCGAAGGTGCCTACTACTATGTGCAGCCCGCTGACGACGGCCAGAGTAGTTAGGAGGATCTCGGCGGGAGGCTGCGCCTCTTCGATCTGTATCCCAGTTTGTGCTAGCCTTCTTAAGGCAAACTTGTTTAACTTATGTCTGTACTCATATATTGTTGCTTCCGCTGACTCGTCTATGATCGAGCACTTGTATTCGAGCCCTCGAGGCCCCTGGCTTGTATTATGATGCTTGTATGACTTATTTATGTTGTAGAGTTGTGTTGTGATATCTTCCCGTGACTCCCTGATCTTGATCGTACACATTTGCGTGCATGATTAGTGTACGATTGAATCGGGGGCGTCACATCGCTGAAATGTACTCTAGGCTTGCTCTTATCACAAATGAGATTGTCGGCTTAGGGAGTGAAGAGATGACCGACAAATTCATCATCAAGAAAATCCTAAGAGCATTGGATGGAAAGTATGATACCGTGTGCACATTGATCCAAATGATGCCAAACTACAAAGATCTCAAGCCAACGGAAGTCATTGGAAGGATTGTTGCTCATGAGATGTCACTCAAGGATAAGGAGGAACTTCACAACAAGTCAAGTGGTGCTTACAAAGCCTCAAGTGAAGCCCCCACATCATCAAGTGAGAAACCAACCTTCAATGAATAATTGAGCTTAATGGTGAAGAACTTCAACAAATTCTACAAAAGTAGAAGCAAAGAAAGAAGCTCCAAGTCAAGGTCTTACAATGACAAGAGATCTTCTAGTCGAGGCGCAATTGCTACAATTGTGGGAGACCCGGACACTACTCCAATGAGTGTACGGCACCCTACAAAAGAAGAGAAGATTCTCCAAGAAGAAGGAGCAAAAGAGAAGAATCACCACCAAGAGAGAGGAGGAGTAGAGATGATCGTTATGAGCGAAGACCCTCATGGAGAAGTAAGGATTAGGAAAGAAAGGACAAGTCATCAAGGAGCTACACAAAGCGAAGACATCAAGATCATATTGGTGAATGGGTTTCCGGCTCCGACTCCGACAATCACTCGAGCGAAGCTATCCTCCGACTCGAATATACTCAAGATGAAGGTGTTGCGGTCTAGCACTTGTGTCAACCAACTCCTACGACATATTTAACTCACCAAATGAAGGTGTTGGAAGATGCTTCATGGCCAAAGGTCCAAAGGTAACACATCCCGAGTATGTTGATTTTAATAGTGATGAAGATGACTTGCTTGTGGATGATGATTTACTTGTTGACAACTCTAGTGATGAATACTATGATGAAACGTAAATTAATCATGCTAATCAAACGAATGACAATGATAAGGAGAAAATTGAGCTTCTAATAAAGAACTAAACACTCTTAAGTTGGCTCATGAAACTATCTTCGAAGATCATCGAGAACTTTTAAGGGCTCATGAGAAGTTACGCTTTGAAAAGCTCAATCTTGTGCCAGAGCATGAGTTCTTAAAGGCAATCAATGATGATCTCCGCAAGAAAAGTTCTTCTTACATTGCCAAGCGTTTACTCTTATCTACTTACATGCCTCAAGTCAAGTCTAGTAGCAAGTACAAGAAAGATACTTCCTCTAGTAGTAACAATAATAATGTCAAATCCAATGTTGTTGCTTCTAGCAGTTCTCTTGATTCCACTAATGATTCTCTTAGCCAAGTTACACTTGAGCAAGAAAATAGTGTATTGAAGGGAATTATAGAGAAAGGTGTTTACAAGAGCCTTGTCGGGATTAAGCAATTCGAGGAAATTGTACGCAAGCAAGGAAGGCACCGGAAGAATCAAGGTGTTGGTTTTGAATGAAAGTTCAACGCCAATGGAGTTGAGTGGGAAGAAGATCAATACCCCTAGACAAAGTTTGTTCCTCAACAAGAGAAGTATGATCCTACTTCCTTCAAGGGGACACAAGCTCAAGATGATCTTCCACCACAAGACCACAAGAACAAAGGCAAGGACAAGCTTCAAGAAGAGATTGATGCATTTGAAGAAGCACCTAAAGCCTCGTTCAAGTGGGTTCCCAAGACTACGTCAAGTTCTACTTCATCAAGTACAACTACAACTCCAAGGATTCCCATCAAGATGATGTGGATCCCGAAGAAGAAGAACTAGAGAGTTCTTGAGGGTGACTCCGCCAACATTCTTCACTCATATCATTTTGGCAAGAACAAGTGCAATCAACTTTCACATCTTGCACTAGTTCAAGGAGTCACAAACCCTCATGTTGGTAAGGCAAGGGACAAGGTAACCTAATGTTTTCATGGACATCATCTTGTGTGTGCATCACTCTATGTCTATGGATATTCTTGTTTGTTCCTTGTGGGACTAACCCTTGTAGGCAAGTTGAAAGTGCAACTCACTCCAAAGGATTGCTCCAAATGATCTACATCAACATTGAGCATCTACATCTTCAACACCTACATGAAGTCATCATCGACAAAACCCAAGGTTAGTTCATCCCTCTAAGGGGGGATCTCACATCTAGAGGGAGCTTAACTCTAAGAATTGAGTCAAAGCAACTCTAATGGTGTGAACACATTAATGCATTATGTAAAAGTGGTAACCCCACCTGAGCTTAAACGATGACTATGACCTATGATCAAATGTTATCATTTGACTCCTAAGTCAATATACTCATATATAGATGACCTAGTCATCGCCAATTGCTTGATAGATGCTAAAATTGGTTGTGCATGATTTGCCACATATTTCAATTGCCATCTTATTGTGTGAGCATGTTGGTGCATATTTTACTCATTCAAGGACATCCACTTGTTGTTTTGTTTGTTTGGATTCTTTTCTTTATGCCAAGTGGATGGACAAGAATGCCTAAGAACCTTCTTTAGCTATCTATGCTTTTCTCGTCTCAAACTCTATTCATGCTACATCACAAAATTTGATCAAGTCAGATTCGAACCACTCTGTGTGAGGAGCACTCGGAGTCCCCGATTCGTCATAGACTTAAACTTCCAAAACCTCTTCGTGATTCTCGGTCTGACCGATCCTTCCATTTCAGTCCTACCGAGATCATCAAGTTGATCTGAGTTTTCAATCTCGGTGCAACCGATTTGAACTTTTCGGTCTCACCGATGTAACTAAACACAGTTATGCATCTCGGTGCCACCGAGTTGTTCCACTCGGTCACACCGACAGGGTCGAGCTATATATATAGCCACGGGCAAAATTTTGAAATTTCTCCGAAACCCTTCGCCCGCGCAACAGCTCGCTCTGCCATCGTGGTCTCCGGATCGTCTCCTCGTCGCCAGCAACCTCCAGTCGTTGGTCTCTGCCGCCGTCAACGGATTTCGTCCCCGCCTTTGCCGCCGTAGCAAGTCCACCACCAAGTTAGGGTATGGACTTACTCTTTGTGCTATCCACGTCTGATTCCTGGCACATTGTTTTCATATTGATTCTTGCCACGATTGAAACTCTTCTATCCAGCCAAAGTAGTTCATAGATTAGATGTGATTCAAATTTTTAGGGTTAGGTTTCCTCCGAAACCATCTCGGACCCACCGAGTTGAAAAACTCGGTCTCACCGATTTGGCTTATGCCATTGCACTAGTGACTCTCGGTCTGACTGAGAATTACTAATCGGTGCAACCGATTTGAGGATTCTGTGAAACCCTAGCAGTCTCGGTACCACCGAGCTGAAACTTGGTCCAACCGAGATCATCATTTTAGGTTCCAAAACTGCTTCGGTATCACCGAGTTTGAAAATCGGTGGATCCGAAATGCTTTCGTGGAAAACTAAGACTGAACTTTTGAGTCATTCTTTTGCAAAACCTCTGCATTTTGTGATGCTCATCTTTTCTATCTCATCTATAACTCTTCACAGGTCAGTGATCAGCTTTTTGCAAGTATGTCCGATCAAAGTGACAGCCGTAACAGTCGAGAAGAGCATATGGACTTGAGTGAGGGCACTAGTCCCTCAACTTCAGATGAAGGGAGCAGAAGTACTCCTAGCAATTTGCCTAAGGCTGCAACTAGGCAAAGGAGGAAAAGAACTTCAGATTCAGAGGATGGAGATTACAAAGCTGAGGAAGATGAGGCTACTTCCAAGAAAGAGGTGCTCAAGAAGGAATATGGCTCAGCAAAGAATACAAAGCCAGGCATGAAGACCAAAAGGCTTGCAGGAAGACCAATATCCTAGGCCAGAGCATCAACTCAACTGCCTAAAAGGCTTGATCCCAAAGAGCCAGCTGCTGAAGGAAAGAAGAGGAAGGAAAGGTTCAAGAAGACCATGGCCAAAATTGTTGGTCAACCTTCCATGATGGAAGAGGAAGAGCTTGCTGCACCAGCTCCAAAGGCAGCTAAGTTTATGGGAGATGCAATCAGATCAGGGGCTGCAACATCCAAGCCTAAGGAAACACCCAAAGCTGCCTCCAAGGCCAAGCAAGTTCCAAAGAGGAATACTAGGAGTATTCCAATTCTTTGAGAAGAACAAGGCCCCAAAGTGCCCAATGTTTTTGAAGATTCAGAAGAAGAAGGATAGATTCTAAGAAAGCTCAAGCCCAAGATACCAGACCACAATAATGCCCATCCTGTGGCTGAGGACATGAGAATCAGGAAGGATTCAGGGCTGAGACTGTGGAGAATGGAAGATCCATATGCTTCAAGAAGAAGAACTGTTGTTGACTACAGGTTCCACACAAAGGAACAGCAGGACTTCTATGAAAATATCAGTTGGATAAGGAACACTTTCCACTTTATCCAGACTTTGAGGACAATGAGGTTGTCATGAATGAAGATGATCCACAATCAGTTCAAGCTCAGGAGAAGAAGGAGAAGGCAAAGAGGGAGAAGGCTGCCAAGATGCCAACTCAAGAGGAGGCATCTGAATATTTCTTGAAAACCAAACAGAGCAGCTTGGTTACTTGATAGCATCATCTCGAGGATTGAGAAGGGTTGGCCACCCTAACTCAAAACCAGGAGAGCCTGGAAAGAATCATGGAACAAAAATTCTATGATCTAGATGTCAAGGTGGCTGAGATTGATCGGTTGTGGAGCAGCTGCAGGATGACATGCAGGAGAGCAAGGGCAAGACTACCACCAATGTGTTTGCAGAGTGCCCAGAGCCGGAGGTCAGTTGTAGTGCCGGTGGATGACACTAGAGCAACAACTTCAGCACCAGCCACTGCCCCTACAGTTCTAGTGCAACCAGCTCCAGCACCAACTCCTCCAACTCCATCCACTTCAACGGAAGCCTTCATCCAAGGAGCCATATCTACACCACCACCAGAAGATCAAGCCTGAGAGTCGATTTAGCACTATGCATTTTCTATGAACTTTTTGGTAACTTGTTGCCAAAGGGGGAGAAAAATGTATAGATCATAGGCTTCGGGAGAGAGAGTGTTGCTTTTGTTCTCTCTTGCTTTATTTGGTGGTTTTTCAATCTTTGTTTGCTTTTGGTTGAGATACTATGCTTGTGAGACATTGATGATCATGTGTTTGATCATAAGCTACACTTATGCATGCTTGATATTATCCTATCTATCTTATGTCATCACTCCCTATGCTTGGTGACGAGTGCATGTATTCATTGTTTATTATTTTGAGCGCTCCACCAAGATGTATGTGACATGGAAGAGTAACCCATGAGCCTAATTCGTTGTGCATTTGCAGTCCAAAGCAAATCTAAAACTAGGCACAAATTTAGGGGGGCCTCTTTCTTATCACATAGCTCTCAAAGTGACGATGTTATTTAAATTTTATTATCATTTGTCGAAGCTTTGATCTATATGTTGTCATCAATTACCAAAAAGGGGGAGATTGAAAGTGCAAATATCCCTAGGTGGTTTTGGTAATTCATAACAACATATAGCTCATTGAGCTAATGTTATTCCAAGACTATTGTTTCAGGAAAGCTCAATGAATGGCATGGCATGGATGATGAAAGTGGATCCCTCAAAATACTAAGGACAAAGGATTGGCTCAAGCTCAAAAGCTCAAGACTCTTCATTTTACATTTTAGTGATCCAAGATCACATTGAGTCTATAGGAAAAGCCAATACTATCAAGAAGGGATGAGGTGTTGCTTAATGAGCCTCTTGCTTCATGTGCTTAGTGATATGCTCCAAAACCCTCAACTACTTTCCCACATCCACAAATGACCTAAACCTAAAGCCAAAATCGGTCACACCGATTCTTTCTATCCGCGCCACCGATTCCAAAAGTCATAGCCACGCCACAAACCCTAAGCAAATCGGTCTTACCGATAGGGATCTCGGTCTCACCGAGATGGGGTTGCAATCTCTCTGTTTCCCTTCGTAACGTTTCGGTC
This sequence comes from Aegilops longissima, assembly GCA_021605205.1. Classification (NCBI taxonomy): domain Eukaryota; kingdom Viridiplantae; phylum Streptophyta; class Magnoliopsida; order Poales; family Poaceae; genus Aegilops; species Aegilops longissima. The sequence continues at coordinate 615,510,572 of CM038679.1, read as the reverse complement.
TAACCGAAGTGAGCGATCGGTCCCACCGAGATTGCAATGTAAACTCTTTGTTTCCTTTTTGTAACATTTCGGTCTCACCGAAAAGAGCAAATCGGTCCCATCGAGTTTACCTGACCAACTCTCTGGAAAGCTTATTACCAAATCGGTCTCACCGAGTTTGTGTAATCGGTCACACCGAGATTACGTTATGCCCTAACCCTAACTGAATCGGCCTCACCGAGATGCATGTCAGTCCCACCGAAAATCACTAACGGTCACTAGGTTTACTAAATCGGTCCGACCGAGTTTAACGATTCGGTCCCACCGAGTTTGGTAAATTGTGTGTGTGACGGTTAGATTTTGTGTGGAGGCTATATATACCCCTCCACCTCCTCTTCATTCGTGGAGAGAGCCATCAGAGCGAACCTACACTTCCAACTTACCATTTCTGAGAGAGAACCACCTACTCATGTGTTGAGGCCAAGATATTCCATTCCTACCATATGAATCTTGATCTCTATCCTTCCTCAAGTTGCTTTCCACTCAAACCCTCTTTCCACCAGATCCAAAACCTATGAGAGAGAGTTGAGTGTTGGGGAGACTATCATTTGAAGCACAAGAGCAAGGAGTTCATCATCAACACACCATTTGTTACTTCTTGGAGAATGGTGTCTCCTAGATTGGCTAGGTGTCACTTGGGAGCCTCCGACAAGATTGTGGAGTTGAAGCAAGGAGTTTGTAAGGGCAAGGAGATCGCCTACTTCGTGAAGATCTACCGCTAGTGAGGCAAGTCCTTCGTGGGCGACAGCCATGGTGGGATAGACAAGGTTGCTTCTTCGTGGACCCTTCGTGGGTGGAGCCCTCCGTGGACTCAGCAGGCCGTTACCCTTCGTGGGTTGAAGTCTCCATCAACGTGGATGTACGATAGCACCACCTATCGGAACCACGCCAAAAACATCTGTGTCTCCAATTGCGTTTGAATCCTCCAAACCCTTCCCTTTACTTTCTTGCAAGTTGCATGCTTTAATTTCCGCTGCCTATACACTCTTTGCATGCTTGATTGAATTGTGTGATGATTGCTTGACTTGTCCTAAAATAGCTAAAATCTGCCAAACTCTAAAATTGGGAAAAGGTTAAGTTTTTATTGGTCAAGTAGTCTAATCACCCCCCCCCCCCTCTAGACATACTTCAAGGTCCTACATGTTGTGATCAGCACTACTAGTTGGAATAGCTTCTACCCACTTAGTAACATAATCAACAGCAACCAGAATATGTGTATACCCGTTAGAGGAAGGAAAAGGTCCCATGTAATCAAATCCCCAAACATCAAATGGTTCAGCAGCAAGAGAATAATTCATAGGCATTTCTTGACGCTTACCGATATTACTTATTCTTTGACATTCATCACAAGATGAGACAAACTTACGTTCATCCTTGAAGAGAGTAGGCCAATAAAATCCATACTGCAATACCTTGTGAGCACTTCTATCTCCAGCATGATGCCCTCCATAAGCCTCGGAGTGACATTTCCGTAGGATTTGTCCCTGTTCATGCTCAGGTACACAACGTCTAATAATAACATCCACTCCTTCTTTATAAAGATGTGGGTCATCCCAAAAGTAATGTCTTAAATCATAGAAGAATTTTTTCTTTTGTTGGTATGTAAAGTTAGGTGGTAAATATTTAGCAACAATGTAATTAGCATAATCAGCATACCAAGGAGTACTATGAGAAACATTTATTGCAGCTAACTGCTCATCAGGAAAACTATCATCAATAGGTAGTGGGTCATCAAGCACATTTTCAAGCCTGGACAAGTTATCAACTACTGGGTTCTCAGATCCTTTTCTATCAATGATATGTAAATCAAATTCTTGCAACAAGAGAACCCATCAAATAAGTCTAGGTTTAGCATATTTCTTTTCCATAAGATATTTAATAGCAGCATGGCCTGTGTAAACAGTTACTTTTGAATCAACAATGTAAGGTATAAATTTATCACAAGCAAACACCACTGCTAAAAATTCCTTTTCAATAGTAGCATAATTTCTTTGGGCACTGTCTAGAGTTTTACTAGCATAATGAATAACATTCGATTTCTTATCAACTATTTGAAGGAAATATGCCCTAGAGGCAATAATAAAGTTGTTATTTATATTTCCTTTTATCATGATAAATGTTTATTATTCATGCTAGAATTGTATTAACCGAAACCTTAGTACATGTGTGACTGTGAATACGTAGACAAAACAGAGTGTCCCTAGTATGCCTCTACTAGACTAGCTCGTTAGTCAAAGATGGTTAAGTTTCCTAGCCATAGACATGAGTTGTCATTTGATGGATGGGATCACATCATTAGAGAATGATGTGATGGACAAGACCCATCCGTTAGCTTAGCACTATGATCGTTTAGTTTATTGCTATTGCTTTCTTCATGACTTATACATGTTCCTATGACTATGAGATTATGCAACTCCCGAATATCGGAGGAACACTTAGTGTGCTATCAAACGTCACAACGTAACTGGGTGATTATAAAGATGCTCTACAGGTGTCTCCGATGGTGTTTGTTGAGTTGGCATAGATCGAGATTAGGATTTGTCACTCCGATTGTCGGAGAGGTATCTTTGGGCCCTCTCGGTAATGCACATCACTATAAGACTTGCAAGCAATGTGACTAATGAGTTAGTTGCGGGATGATGCATTATGGAACGAGTAAAGAGACTTGCCGGTAACGAGATTGAACTAGGTATGATGATACCGATGATCGAATCTCGGGCAAGTAACATACCGATGACAAAGGGAACAACGTATGTTGTTATGCGATTTGACCGATAAAGATCTTATAGAATATGTAGGAGCTAATATGAGCATCCAGGTTCCGCTATTGTTTATTGATCGGAGATGTGTCTCGGTCATGTCTACATAGTTCTCGAACCCGTAGGGTCCGCACGCTTAACGTTCGATGACGATTGGTATTATGATTTTATGTGATTTGATGTACCGAAGGTTGTTCATAGTCCCGGATGTGATAACCGACTTGACGAAGATTCTCGAAATGGTTGAGACATAAAGATTCATATATTGGAAGGTTATATCCAGACACCGGAATGGTTCGGGTCGTACCGGATAAGTTATACAGTACCGGGGGTTACCGGAACCCCCCTGGGAAGCTATTGGGCCTCATGGGCCTTACTGGAGATGAGAGATGGCTGGCCAGGAGGTGCCCCCCCCTGCCCCAATCCTAATTGGGAAAGGGGAGGCGGAAAGGGGAGGGGGCGGCGCCCCCTCCTTCCTTATCTCCTCCTCCTCCTTCCCCCCCTTCTCCTACTTGGACTAGGGAAGGGGCAAACCTACTCCTACTAGGAGTGGGATTCCTCCCCCCTTGGCGCGCCCCTTGTGGCCGGCCTCCTCCTCCCCTCCTTTATATACGAGGGAGGGGGCACCCCATAGACACACAAGTTGATCTTTAGCCGTGTGCGGTGCCCCCCTCCACAGTTTTCCACCTCGGTCATATTGTCGTAGTGCTTAGGCGAAGCCCTACGTCGGTAACTTCATCATCACTGTCACCACGCCATCGTGCTGACAAAACTCTCCCTCGGCCTCAGCTAGATCAAGAGTACGAAGGACATAACCGAGCTGAACGTGTGCAAATCACGGAGGTGCCGTGCGTTCGGTACTTGGCTCGGTTGGATCGCGAAGACGTTCGACTACATCAACCGCGTTACTGAACGCTTCCGCTTTCGGTCTACGAGGGTACATGGACATACTCTTCCCGCTCGTTGCTATGCATCTCCTACATATATCTTGCGTGATCGTAGGTAAAAAATTTGAAATACTGTGTTCCCCAACACTATTTGTCCTAGAAGAGCACCAACAGCATAATCACTAGCATCACACATAATTTCAAAAGGCAAGTTCCAATCATGAGGTTGAACAATAGGTGCAGAAATTAAGGCTTTCTTGAGTGTTTCAAAGGCTTCTAAACAATCATCATCAAAAACAAAAGGAATACCCTTCTGCAAGAGACTAGTAAGAGACCTAGAAATTTTAGAAACGTCTTTGATAAATCTCCTATAGAAACCAGCATGGCCTAGGAAACTACGAATACCTTTTATATCTTTAGGACATGGAATTTTCTCAATTGCATCAACCTTAGCCTGGTCCACTTCAATACCTCTTTCAGAAATTTTTTTGACCCAAGACAATGCCTTCATTAACCATAAAGTGGCACTTCTCCCAATTCAAGACAAGATTTGTTTGTTCATGTCTCTGCAAAACTCGCTCAAGATTGCTTAAACAATCATCAAAATACTTCCCATAAACAGAAAAGTCATCCATGAAAACCTCAACAATCTTTTCACAGAAGTCAGAGAATATAGCAGTCATACATCTTTGAAAGGTAGCAGGTGCATTACATAAACCAAAAGGCATACATCTATAAGCATAGGTTCCAAAGGGACAAGTAAAATTAGTCTTTTCTTGATCAGGTTGAGAAACAGGTATTTGTGTGAAGCCAGAATATCCATCAAGGAAGCAAAAGTGTGTGGGCTTAGATAATCTTTCAAGCATTTGATCAATAAAAGGCAAAGGGTAATGATCTTTTGTAGTTGCTTTATTTAATTTTCTAAAATCAATTACCATTCTATAGCCTGTAACAATTCTTTGTGGAATAAGTTCATTCTTATCATTAGGAACAACAGTAATACCTCCTTTCTTAGGAACACAATGAACAGGACTTACCCATCTATTATCAGCTATGGGATAGATTATACCCGCCTCTAAAAGTTTTAAGATTCCCGTTCTTACACTTCCTTCATTTTTGGATTCAACCGATGTTGGTGATCAACAACAGGTTTAGCATCAGGTTCCATATTAATTTTGTGCTGACATAGAGTGGGACTAATGCCCTTTAAATCATTAAGATTATATCCAACAACAGCCACGTGCTTCCTTAGAACTTACAATAATCCTTCTTCTTCATGTTCTGAAAGGTTAGCACTAATAATAACAAGATATATCTTCTTTTCATCAAGATAAGCATATTTCAAAGTGTCTGGCAATTGTTTTAATTCAAACACAAGATCACCTTTAGGTGGAGGAGGACCTCCTAGAGTTTCAATAGGCAAATTGTGTTTAAGCAGAGGACGTTGTTCGAAGAAAAATTTACCTATTTCATTTCTTTCATGCATATGTAAATCATTTTCATGGTCTAGCAAATATTTTTCTAAATGACCAATAGGTGTAGCAACACTAGAAGCAAGACCAATTAATTCATCCTTACTAGGCAATTCTTTTTCATGAAGATTTCTACTAAACTTGGAAAAATTAAACTCAATAGACTCATCACCAAAGCTAACACCAACAGTTTGTTTCTTACAATCTATCTTAGCATTAACTGTATTCAAGAAAGGTCTACCAAAGATAATGGGACAAAATTCATCTTGTGGGGAACCAAGAACAAGAAAATCAGTAGGGTATTTTATTTTCCCACACAAGACTTCAACATCTCTAACAATCCCGAATGGTGATATGGTGTCTCTATTAGCAAGTTTAATAGTAACATCTATGTCTTCTAACTCTGCAGGTGCTATGTCTTTCATAATTTCTTGATATAAAGTGTAAGGAATAGCACTCACACTAGCACCCTTGTCACATAAACCAAGATAGCAGTGATCTCCTATTTTAACTGAGATGACAGGCATGCCAACAATAGGTCTATGTTTATCCTTTTTATCAGGTTTGGCAATTCTAGCAGCTTCTTCACAGAAGTAAATAGCATGCCCATCTATATCTTCTTCTAGGAGATCTTTAACCATAGCAATACTAGGTTCAACTTTAATTTGTTCATCAGGTTTAGGTGTTCTAGTGTAGCTTTTGTTAACCACAGTGGAAACTTTAGCATGTTCCTTTATCCTAACAGGGAAAGGTGGTTTCTCAATATAAGAAGAAGGAACAACTAGATCAACATTATAAAGTATAGTTTCTTATTTAACTTGTACTGGTTCTTTAGTTTCTTCTTTAATAGGTGGGTGATATTTAAACCACTTCTCTTTAAAAAAATGTCTAGATCAACTCCCATTATGAGGCCACCAACAGTGCCTTTTAATGGGAGGTGGTGCGAGGAAAAAAATTACCCACTAAACATTGAAGATAGGATTCAGAAAAACTATCTTTCTTAGTCTCTTGAAACCCCATGACTAAAGAATGAGTTTTATTAATGTTATCTACTATCAGAGTTTTCCTACCGATTGCAGCAATCCCCCTCACATTCCAAAAAAGTGCATCCATGGTAAACGCATAGTCATGGGTCCCGTTTATATTTAGGTACTAGGTGCCATATCTCCTCAGAGGATTCTTTTGTGCTTCAGAATCTTCTACACTAATGAAATAATTACTCACAGTTTCTGAAGGTGTAGTGAAGCCTAAGCAAGAACCAACAGTTCTGTCAAAGCTAGCTAGTAGATTTTTTCAAAAAAAAATGATTTCGAGGATCTGCTAGCTAGGTCTTAATCCCCTAAAACAGAAAAAAAAATCCTCAAATATAACTTATAGGGATCTGCGAGATGCTCTGATGGTACAAACGAGTCAAGTTCATGAAGCCAAATCCTGTTCGGCGCCTTAAGCGTCGAATATAGACCAGTTCGTACAGGGCGCATACCCCCGATCTCTCATCGATGTTATATGGGCCAACCCTTTTACTTTATTTCTGTTTTTGAAAACGCGAAGCAAAAGAAAAGCATGGCCCATTTACCTTATTTCTGTTTTGAAAACACGAAGCAAAAGAAAAGTGGGTCCAACTGGGATTCAAACACGCAACCTCATCCTTCACCGTACACTGCAATAACCACAACACCACCAAGCCTAATGTGATTACGTGCATCTTTCTCATTCTTTTCTTCCTTGTACTTTTCTTTTTTCCTTTTTCTATTTTCTATTTTCCGTTTTTCTTCTTTCCTTTTTCTTTTTTCTTTCTTCCTCGTTTGATGCAAAATCGATGAATTTTTTCTCAAATTTGATGAACTTTATATTTCAAATTTGGTGAAATTTTTCTCAAATTCGATGAACTTTTTTCAAACACGATGAACTTTTTTGAAACTCGATGAACTTTTTTTCAATCTCGATGAAATTTTTTGAAACTCGATGAACTTTTTTCTCAAATCCGATGAACTTTCTTCAAACTTGATGAACTTTTTTGAAGCTCGATGAACTTTTTTTCAAACTCGATGAACTTGCTTTCAAATTTGTGAACTTTTCTTCCAAATCAATGATTTTTTTCAAATTCGTGAACTTTCTTAAAAAATGGATGAACCTTTCTCAAATTTGCTAACTTTCTTCAAATTCGGTGAACTTTTTGTTTTTTGCGATCTTTTTTTAAAAAAATTGTTAGAAAGTCAACAGGCCCTGTCTACTGGAGCCACTCAACCACGATGACCTGAGCGAACAGTGATGAGCCTAGCTAGCGAGCGAGCGAAGACCAGAGCAAGCAGGAAGAGAAGCGCTTAGAGCATCTCCAACAGGCATGCAAAATATCCGGCGCACTGGATAAACCGCCAGTTTGGCGCGCGAAAAAATTTACGCGCACGCGGAGCGCGGTAGTTTTGGCGCAACACGACCTGCATGCTGGTTAAAAGCCGCGCGCCTGCGCCCGCCAACCGCCATGATTTCCCTCCCGTCGTGCCTTCTTCCTCGCCCGTGACGCCGTGCACCCCGCCACGCCACCGCCGCGCCTTCTCCCCCTACCTCATCCAAGCGTCGGCTAGTCGCCCGCACTGGATTTTGCAACGCCTGGTGAAACTCTATAGTGTTTTTTTTTAATCATGAAACGATAATGGGGCGCTAAATTTTGCAGCCCTGGTAAAGCAACCACCCTCCTGCATGTGCTAAAATGCTATTCCGGCGCTACAAAAAAATTAGTGTCTGGCGCTACCACGCACCTGTTAGAGATTCTCTTAATGGGCCACGACCCACTTAAAAGGCGCGCGAGCGCCAGCTTCCTCTCCTGGCGCTATAGGCGCCGAGGAGGAGCTCTTGTTCATGAATGACCCAAATTGTAACCATGGCATTACCTAGTTTAGGATGAAATCAAACTTGATAGATTGGACAAAAAATAATGCACTTGGCGCTGACGGTTCAAAATGCTACTCCCTCTGTCCCATAATGTAAGACGTTTACTAGTCACAAAAAACTTCTTACCTTATGTTATGGGAGGGAGGGAGTAGTAACATCGATAGAACAGCCTTGGATAAACCTATGTCTGCCGTGGCAGCCACTGGCGGTGGACAGAGATCAGCGACGGCCACGGCGACCTCCACGCCTCCTCCTCCCAGCTGCCGGACCCTGGCACGAACGCCTTCCAGGTCCGAGCCTCCTGGCCAGGTCCAAAGGTGTTGTAGCAGCACGTACTGATGACCCACAAGTATAGGGGATCAATTGTAGCTCTTTTCGATAAGTAAGAGTGTCGAACCCAACAAGGAGTAGAAGGAAATGACAAGTAGTTTTCAGTAAGGTAGTGTCTGCAAGTGCTGAAATTGTAAGTAGTGGAGTAGTTTGATAGCAAGATAATTTATAACGAGCAAGTAACGATAGTAGTAAAAAAATTGCAGCAAGGTAGCCCAATCCTTTTGAGGCAAAGGACAGGCGAAAATGGTCTCTTATGATAAGCAAAGCGTTCTTGAGGATGCACAGGAATTTCATCTAGTCACTTTCATCATGTCGGTTCGATTTATGTTCGCTACTTTGATAATTTGATATGTGGGTGGACCGGTGCTTAGGTGTTGTTCTTACTTGAAAAAACCTCCTACTTATGATTAACCCTCCGCAAGCATCCGCGAGTACGAGAAAAGTATTAAGAATAAATTCTACCATAGTATTAAACTTTGGGATCCAATCGGTTCATTACGGAATAGCGCATAAACTGGGGTTTAAGTTCCTGTCACTGTCGCAACCCACCATCTAATTGCTACTCCACAATACATTCCCTTAGTCCCAAATATGGTGAAGTATCATGTAGTTGATGTTCAACATGACACCACTAAGGGAATCACAACATACATACTATCAAAATATCGAACACATATCAAGTTCACATGATTTCTCCCGTGACCTCAAGAACAAAAGTAACTACTCACAAATAATAAACATGCTCATGATCAGAGGAGTATTAAATAGCATATTGGATCTGAACATATAATCTTCCATCAAATAAACCATATAGTAGTCAACTACAAGATGTAATCAACACTACTAGACACCCACAAGCACCAATCTATAGTTCCGGTAACAAGATTGAACACTAGAGATGAACTAGGATTTGAGATGAGATGGTGTTGTTGAAGATGTTGATGGAGATTGCCCTCCCCAAGATGGGAGAGTTGTTGGTGATGATGAGGACGATGATTTCCCCCTCTGGGAGGGAAGTTCCCCCGGCGGAATCACTCCGCCGAAGGGCAAAAGTGCTCCTGCCCAAGTTCCGCCTTGAGGCGGCGGCGCTTCGTCCCGAAAGTCCTCCTCTTATTTTTTTTCTAGGTTAAAATGACCTATATACCAGAAGATAGGCACCAGAGGTGGGCCGAGGAGGCCACAACCCCTCAGGGCGCGCCAGGGGGTCCTTGCGCGCCCAGGTGGGTTGTGCCCACCTGGTGGGCCCCTTTGATGGTTATTTGTTCCAGTAATTCTTATTTATTCCATAAAAACTCCTCGTGAAGTTTCAGCTTGTTTGGAGTTGTGCAGAATAGGTAGCCTGGCGTAGCTTTTTCAAGTCTAGATTTCCAGCTGCCGGAAATTTCCCTCTTGGTGTGTACCTTGCAAATTATGAGAGAAAAAGCATTAGAATTATTCAAAAAGCATTATTGTGGATAAAAACATTATAAATAACGGTAAGAAAACATGATGCAAAATGGAGGCATCACGTACCGAGGAAATATACTTGGTTGGCCACCACGTCGGAGCCTCCCGCATCCGCGCACGCCACAGCGTAGTCCACGAACAATGTTGTACTTGTTGATGCCATCCAGCACTTCCCACCGCATCACCGCCCTGTCGAGCGCATGCACGCTCATCTTCAAACGCGGCGTGATCTGGGAGGCCGGTGGCCGGTAGCAGCTGGACCGTCCGGTCCGAACTGTCAAGGCAGAACTCCTGCAGCTCTGCGCGGTCGGTGATGCCGAGGAGGCGGACGTGGAAATCAATCACGGCTGTCACGACGGAGGCCTCGTGGGGGAGCCGGTGGTGCGTCCACTCCGATGCTGGCTCTGGTGTTCGGAAGGGGAGCGAGAGGAAGGCATGCTTGGAGACGAACAGGAGGAGGTGGGTCGGGTCGGGGTGCTGACTCTAGCGGGAGACCCTATTCGGCGCCTTCAGCGCCACCGAAGGCAGCTGGCGCCTACGGCAGCGCCTGCTGGGCCGGCCCACGGACGCGCACCCAAAAAAAATATAATATTGCGCAGAAAAACATCTGAAAAAGTGAATCCCTGTGAATCGAACCCGTGACCTCACACTCATCTTCAATTTTTCCCGACCGGTACACCTACACCCAGCTAGTGATTCACTTCAGCGCGAATTGATTTAAGAACCAGCATAGCAGCGCTACTTATTGTACAGCCCCTCGCTTAGATTTTTGAATTATTTGAAAACATTAATGAAAAACATGAATGTATGGAAAAATGTGAACAAATTTGGAAAGTTGACGAACATGCATAAAACAGTTGGCCAATGTAAAAAAGGTTCATGTATTCAAATAAGTTAACGAATTCAAAAATAAAAGTTCATGAAATGGAAAAAAACGTACAGTAGTTCATTTTAAAATGTTCATAACAATGAAAATCGGCCATGAATTTGAAAAAAGGTTCACTGGATTTGGAAAAGTTAATCCAATTTTTAAAAAGTTTATCAAATTTTTAAAAAAGTTCATCGAATTTGAAAAAAAGATCATCGAATTGGAAAAAAGTTCATCGAGTTTGAAAAAAGTTCATTGATTTTCAAAAAAGTTCATCAAATTTTCGAAAAGTTCATCATATTTGAAAAGAGTTCTTTGAATCTGAAAAAAGTTCATCAAATTTGAAAAAGAGTTCATTGAATTTGAAAAAAGTTCATCGAATTTGAATTTTTTATCAATCTACAAAAAAGGTCCACGAATTTTTAAAAAGAGCGCATTAAAGAAAACAAAATGAAAAGAACAAAAAAGGATAATAAAAAGGTGAAAGAAAAAAGAAAAACCAAACCAAACTAAAGAAGTGTAGAAAAACAAAACAACTAGTCAAGTAGCAAGGTGTAACCTGGTGGTTGGAGTGATGCGCTAGCTACGAATTGGTTGTGGGGTCGATACCTTGTTCCCGCATATTTTTTGCGTTTGTAAAACTACTATATGGGCTGGCCCAGCGCGGGACGTTGCAGGCGCTCGTTTGCGGAATACACATTAATGGGCGCCTGCAGCACCAAATAGAATTTGTCGACTCCAGCCGTGTGGCTCCGATGCGGGCGCCAATGCCGGCCATTCCAGGTCGAATGCGGCCTTAGAGCATCTCCACTCGCGCCCTCAACATGCCCCCAGGGATCCTCTTTTAGCGCCGGCGTCGAAAATTGGACCAGTCGCGCCCTCCAGGCCTTGTTTATCGCCGGTTTGGGCCGAAATAATAGCCGGCGAACCCGAGCCAAACCCAAGCCCCCGGGGGTCGCCTTGGGGCGTCGGCCGAAGCGAAAAGGCGCGTGGGTCCGCTCTGTCGGCGAGAGAAGGCCCTTTTTTCCACCGATCCCCCGCTTTTCCCCCTCCGTTTCCCTCCATTCCCCCCTTCTGCCCCTTTTCTCCCGCCATTCTCCTCCATCTCCCCTTCATCCGGTCGCCATGCCGCCGAAGAAGTACACGGTCCTTCGTGCCGTTACCGATGCTGATGCCACTCAGCCAAAGCTGAGGAAGCCGAGGGCGCCGTCGTCCAAACGATCGGGCATGTCGAACGCCGACTGGAAGGCCGAGGTTCGGCGCTGGGAGGCTGTCACCACCGACTGGCAGAACAGGCTCAACGCCAAGAAGTCCTGGGACAGGGCAGCGGCAGCTGCGGTGGAGCAGGCAAAGGCGTCTCGCGCGGGGATGATGAATCCACCCGGCGGCCACGACCCGCACGTTTCCTGAAGCTAGCGGAGCGTCGGGTCGCCACAGCCCTAGGAGTGCTCGCCTTCCCCTGGCTATGCCGACGGCGACGAGCATGGCGGGTTCAAGCCCAACATCACCTTTCCGCATGGCCACCCCGCCCACGCCCTCGCCCGTGTTCGCCGGCGTCCAGTAGCCCTCGTACACCTACTCACCGCCGGCTTACGCAGCCTCCCCGAAGCCGCCTCTGCGCCATGGCGCCCTACACTTCTCGCAAGCCTCGTCGTCACATCTCGGCAACCCTGACGCGATGGAAGCCGACATGGACGACATCATCACGAGTGATACGTCTCCAATGTACCTATAATTTTTTATTGTTCCATGCTATTATATTATCTGTTTTCGATGTTTAGCTTTAATATGCTCTTTTATACATTATTTTTTGGACTAACCAATTAACCGGAGGCCCAGTGCCAGTTTCTGTTTTTTTGCCTATTTTAGAGTTTCGCAGAAAAAGGAATACCAAATGGAGTCCAAACGAAATGAAACATTCGCCATGATCTTTCTTGGACCGAAAGCAATCCAGAAGACTTGGAGTCGAAGTCTGGAACTCCACGAGGCGGCCACGAGGCAGGAGGGCGCGCCCCCACCCTCGTGGGCCCCTCATAGCTCCACCGACGTACTTCTTTCTCCTATATATACTCTTATACCCTAGAAACATCAGGGAGAGCCACGAAACCACTTTTCCACCGCCGCAACCTTCTGTTCCCGTGAGATCCCATCTTGGGGCCTTTTTCGGCGATCTGCCGGAGGGGGAATCGATCACAGAGGGCTTCTACATCAACACCATAGCCTCTCCGATGAAGCGTGAGTACTTTACCATAGACCTTCAGATCCATAGTAGTTAGCTACATGGCTTCTTCTCTCTCTTTGATTCTCAATACAAAGTTCTCCTCGATGTTCTTGGAGATCTATTCGATGTAATACTCTTTTGCGGTGTGTTTGCCGAGATCCGATGAATTGTGGATTTATGAACAAGATTATCTATGAATATTATTTGGTTCTTCTCTGAATTCTTATATGCATGATTTGATATCTTTGCAAGTCTCTTTGAACTATCGGTTTAGTTTGGCCTACTAGATTGATATTTCTTGCAATGGGAGAAGTGCTTAGCTTTGGGTTCAATCTTGCAGTGTCCTTTCCGAGTGACAGTAGGGGCGGCAAGGCACGTATTGTATTGTTTTCATCGAGGATAAAAAGATGGGGTTAATTTATATCATATTGTTTGAGTTTATCCCTCTACGTCATGTCATCTTGCTTAATGCGTTACTCTGTTCTTATGAACTTAATACTCTAGGTGCATGCTGGATAGCGGTCGATGTGTGGAGTAATAGTAGTAGATGCAGAATCGTTTCGGTCTACTTGACACCGACGTGATGCCTATATTCATGATCATTGCCTTAGATATCTTCATAACTATGCGCTTTTCTATCAATTGCTCGACAGTAATTTGTTCACCCACTGTAATACATGCTATCTTGAGAGAAGCCACTAGTGAAATCTATGGCCCCTGGGTCTCTTTCTTATTATATTGTATCTCTTTTATTTACATCGCATCTCGTTTACTATTTTGCAATCTTTACTTTCCAACCTATACAACAAAAATACCAAAAATATTTACTTTACTATCTCTATTAGATCTCACTTTTGCAAGTGACCGTGAAGGGATTGACAACCCCTTTATCACGTTGGTTGCAAAGGTTCTTGATTGTTTGTGCAGGTACTAGGTGACTTGTGCGTTGTCTCCTACTTGATTGATACCTTGGTTCTCAAAAACTGAGAAAAATACTTACGCTACTTTGATTCATCACCCTTTCCTCTTCAAGGGAAAACCAATGCATGCTTAAGAGGTAGCAACGAGCGGCTCGGTCGCTACCGCCGCCTCCCCCGGGTTCAATGCCCAAGACGATACAATGGACCTCATCGGCGACATGGACGACGAGCTCGACTACGGTGAGGAGGAGGAGGAGGAGAAGGAGGAGCCAGTTCCTGCTGCGGCGAGGAAAGGGAAAAAGAAGAAGCAGGCGCCCAGGACCGGCGAGACGCGCGTCAAGTGGGCATCCAAAGAAGACGAGTGCCTCGCCGATGCGTGGAAGACCGTCTACCTTGACCGGATCACCGACACGAAACAGAGCGCCGACACGTACTAGGAGTGCATCAAGTCGGAGCTCGACGAGCGCAAGTTGGTCGACCCCTACTTCGCCACCATCCACATGAAACGCGGCTCGAAGGCCATGGCGAACCATTAGGCGCTCATCCAAACGGTGTGCAACAAATGGCATGGGATCGTCGAGGAGGTCACGGCTCGCCCGAAAAGCGACGCCAAAGACGTCGGTCTCTCGCTCATTTTCGCCGTGCGTCGCCGCAGATGGTCCGGATGTTCGCCATGTACCGCTAGGACAGCAGCACCGACCAAGAGTTCAAGTACCTCCACGTGTTCTCCCGGATCGAGAAGTGTGAGAAGTGGGCGGACGTCCGGCGCACCCTCGCCAAGGCCAAGGAGACGTACAAGCCGGACGAGCCGACGCCGGGCGCGGCCGATGGGCGCCCGAACGGCAACAAACGAGCCAAGTCGGCGAAGGACGTCGCACCGGCTACCGCGCGGCTGCAAGCATCCATCGAGCAGTGCCTCGCCGACGCCAAGACCCACGCCGCCCAGAGGGAAGAGAAAACCGAGGTGTGGTGGTCGGCGTTGATGAAGTACTGCGGCGTCAAGCTCGACGTGCTCCGGACCAACGTCGCCGCGAACAAGAGGAACACCGGCTTGGCATTCCTGATTGGGGGGCATGTCGACGATGGACAAGCAGGTCAAGGCGTGGTACCTGGCGAAGCGTGGCCTCGTCTTGAACCAGATGCCGTCGGTGGCCGCGCCAACTCCCACGCCGACCCCAACACAGCCGCCAAGCCCGAGGGATGATGCCTCCACAACGCCCAGCACAGAATCTGCGCCGACGGATGATGCCTCCACAACGCCCAGCACAGAATCTGCGCCGACGCCGACCAGCCCGCGCACGCCGACTCCCGCCAGTCCGACGCCGTCGTTTGATGCATTGCCATGCCTACGCGTCCTTTCCTTTTGAACGCCGAACTTTCGTTATTGATCGCCGAACTGTGGCATGGTGATCGCCGAACTGACTGCCGGACTTGTGGCGCTCATCGCCGGACTTGTGGCGTTTTTTTAGGTAGCCGGAATGACAGGTTTGAATTTATAACGTCTTGAGGGCGGCACCTGGGGGCGTGGCTGAGAATTAGATCGCCCCGGGGCCAAAAAAAAGCGACAGCCGAAGGGCCAAAATAGCGTCGGGTGGTGCGCTGGGAGGCGAACGAGTGGAGAATGCTTAAGTTGGTCTGAATTTGGACTTAGGAGACCACGAGACTAGATCAAAATCCATGACGAATCGCGGGTATACAATGGCGTGCGTATCATATGGAGATGCTGTTGGGCACGCCGCGGCAGGTGACCCCCGGCGGCGAGCTGGGGGCCAGCAGCTCGTACGGCAGCACCCCGGCGCCGCACCGGTTCCGCCTGCCGTGGTCGGCGTTGCGCCTCTCGATGGTCTCCTCGGCGCGGCGCACGTCGGCCGCGAACATGCCGTGCGCCGCGAGGGCCTCCTCGTCGCCCGTCCACGGCGCCGCGCCCTCGTCCAGGCTCTCGCCCAGGTACTCCTCGTCGGGAGAGTGCGTCGACAGCGTGTCCACCACCGCCATGAACTTGGTCGCCTCCAGCACCCCGGGCATCGCGTTGAGGAAGAACCGGTGCGGGTCCGCCAGGAACATGGCGTACTCCGCCGCGTCGCGCTCCGGGTCCGGCAGCAGCCGCCGCATCAGCGGCGGCCGGTTCGGGACGTAGCCGCCCAGCGGGTACTGCCCGAAGTTGAGCGCCGCGTGCTGCGCCGACGCGAGCCAGACGAGCGTGGTCAGGATGTTGGCGAGGTCGCGCGGCGTGGAGAGCGGCGGCCACCAGGGCGCGTCCCGGAGGTCGGCGTGGCCGACATGGATGGACTCGTGGTACCACTCCTGGAGCTCGTCGTCGGACTGGACCGTGCCGGCGTCCGGGTAGTAGAGCTGCACGTAGGACTCCACCCAGTTGCCAATGGCAGACCACAGCAGAAGCCCGTCGTTTGCATAAGGGTAATCCTCAATGAGAAGCCTGATGCCGTGAGGCTGTGTGGCATCCTCCACGGCCATTCCCCTGAGAACATGAGGATGTCAGTGATCACCATAGTACGAATCTTTCTCAGTTGTAATGTCACAGAGGAGGGTACATGCCTGCGGAGAAGGTCGGCGGGGAGGCCCTCGAGGTCGAAGCGCCAGTGGTTGCGATAGTAGGCGGAGCTGATCTCACCGGAGACAGGGCCGGGTGTGAAGCAGGACTCGATCACTCCTTCGGCGTTGATCAGGCTCTGCCGCGCAAGGGCGTTGATCTCCAGCGTATACCTCATGTGAGGGTGCAGGAGCTTGAAGATCGGGTGCATTGCGCTCATACGCCGGTGCGCAGCCAGGATGAATGGCTCCATTATAGCATGCGTCCTCAACCTGAAAGAGTTTGCCATAGTGTACATGGTAAGCATATTTCCTTAGTCACACTCTGCAGGAGGTGCTCCAGTTTTTGGGGACAGTTCAAGTAGCAATGGCATGATTCAAATGCATGGCTGGTTTTCACTTTCAGTGAGATTTCAATGAATTTCAGTCACTTCAGTAGACACGAAATATTTACCTTTCGGTCAAAATATTTCAGCCATTTAAGCTGTATACCCCAGGAATTCAAATATTTTTCAAAATATTTTCGCAATTTTCAAACTTTTTTGAATTTCAAGTGAACTTTCCGGTCCTTTAATTGGAGCTGAAATCTAAAACCACTTCAGCCTAAACAGTTGATAATGAAGGATGAAAAAAATATCCTACCAGTGATTCACAAGCTGATGAACACCGGCGTCATTGGAGCTGACGTGCGCCTTGCCAAGCATCCAGATCCAGTTGGATGTAGCGTCACAGGCAGGGGTAAGAACCCTGCTTGGCTGAGGCTCCCCTGACTGGGCTGGTGGAAGAGAAAGCTCAATCGCGATCGGTTTCAATGTGCCACCTTGAGTCAGGAAGAAGATTGCACGGGTTGCGTATGCTTTCCGTCCCTCAATCGCATTGATCCGATCCAAGAATGGCATGTACACATCATGATGGTCTACAATGAAGAGCTTCTCCTTATCTATTGCCTTTGTCATAAGGTGTGTGATCAGAATCAGTACAAGAATGATCATTGGTACATAACTGAACATAAATTAAGACTCAGTCGTATGAAGGTACCTCTTGTACTGTCAGTCCGTTGAGCTGACCAGAAATGTGCCGTTCTGTAATTGATGATTCAGGTGGACCGTACATTGCAGGATCCAGCTTGCTCACTGGTGGGAAAACCTATTTCCATGTAAATTCCCCAGGTTAAGTATTTATCAAATAAATAAATGGATTACTTTTACTGATCAACCTAGAATTTTATTATTAACAAGTATTTCACCAAGGGCCATGTTCATTTTATTACCGTGAGCCTCTCAATGCTAACTGGGTTTATTCCTGCAATAGTTTGCCGCGCAAACTCGTCATCACGGAGCCATGCAAACTTGTCCTCTGTGGAATGGGAGTCACAAGATTAAAGAGGCAACTCTAAGAGATCCTGAATCTGAACAAACATTTGGTGCTGACACACTGCGATGAACTTTACTTACTGGAAAGGATGCTAGGTGTGTCATAGCGAAGCATCCCTTCGCTCGACTCCTGAATCTTTTGTACAAATGGTATCTTCTGAAACAGGTGCTCCTGGAGGCCTAGCTTGAGCCTGAGACCCTCCTTGTACAGGTTGTCAACGTGGTGGAAGCCTTGGAAGTTGTGGGTGTCAGCTGAGATTGATGCGATCAGCGACGGGATTAGGGTGTGAAGTACTGCTCGGAGCCTCCCTGATATAAAGGCTCCCTGTTTCAGCTCCTCAAATGTCTCATCTCGAGGTACGTATATTCGATGCGGCTTCTCCACTCTGCTCTCAGACAGCATGTCTGCACCATAGTTAGATGCAAAATGTTAACTCCAATAATTCTGCATGAGGTGAAATTCCAAATTGTTCTATCTGAAGAATTCAGTTTGTAGTAAACTGTTTGATTGCTGGTCTTTGAAGCTCTAAATAATCATGCCATATAACTTACAAAGATTTAAGATGTAGCAATACTTCAGAAAATTTAGTAATCCGATTAGTTTATAAAAAGATTGCAGCATGTACATCCCCATTTCATGACAGTTCCTAAGACTCTTAGAGGCAACAGAGTGCACACAATTCCCATTTGAAAAGTCAATTTCATGGAAAGGAAAATAGGAAATCAAACGGCTGAACCATTGGTGGTAAGTAGTAACTACTGACGGTGGTCATGCACTACAGAGACTAACAAGAATAAGCTTTCTTGTAGAGTTCACAGTCACTGGAATCCAAAAATAAGGACAAAACTGAACAATGTAACAAAAATGTGCTAGATAGAGTATATGGTGTTTCCAACCTAACTATTCTTTTCAGTTTGGTAACTCATGGTATTTTATCCATGGATCGTGTCGGATAGAAAGAATATGACCAGAAGAACTAACTTTCAGGTCTTGTGTAAACCAAGCTTTTTTTTGTCACACCAATCATTGCATCAAACCATGTGGGGAAGGACTACTGCCTGATATTTCAAGCTAGCTACCAAAGTCTGACAATGACATGGCCTTTGATCAAAAGAACTGGACAAGCACTGGTAGATATAGTTGGACACTAAACACACACTTTTCTAGCTTAGGCCAAATTCTGTTTTCCACTATCTGCTAAGGGTTTCAAGAAGATAACAGAACTTACTAGTATCAGTTGGTGGACGACCGGTCCGACACCGACGTGGGTAAGGGATCTTGTCGCCTCCAAGGATGGGTCTGATGAACTCTTTACCCCGGTCTGGATTCCCCAGATCGTTGTACATTGCATAATCATATATTTGGTCAGATATCTTTCGAACCCCGGTACCATCTCCTCGTAGATCTCTCAGCACCTTCTCCCTTATTTCTCTAAGCCCGGGAGGTGTTTGAGTCGGTAAATACGGCTGCATGAGAAGATCATCCATACATTATCACAAATCCAGTAATACAAACTCCCGGTAAATTGAGTCAAACACTAGGAAAATCACTGTAGTATTCATTAAAGAAATCAACTATACACCATGTTTGGGGGAAAAGTCAACTATAAACCATATTAGAATACGGAGACCACAGCTTAAGTTAGACGTGTTTATATATGTATTTATGATAATGTCAGTGTTAACAGTGCTGGATCCTTCTCCACTATGAATTTTCAATGGTTCTTGACTATTTGTTTGGCCAATCCTAAGAGATTGATGAGTCTGTCAGTGTTAACAGTGCTGGAAAACATACACACAAATTTTTTCCGAAGGTAGGTATATATGACAATGATGTCCACTAGGTTCATTAATGCAGTGGGTTAGTGCTAAGAGATTGTTCTCGTACAGGCCACAGATTTTCACTACTTGGGCCACAATGACATGTCTCAATCAAATCATGCGTTCAAATTGGCCTCCTAGATCTGCAGTTAATTACCTCCTTCACTTTATTTTATCAGATTCCAGTTTTATTTTCTGACTGTAGCTAATGGCCTCCTTTCTCCCTCTATCAACATCACAGACAATGATGCACCACCAGCTTTAGCAGCCAAAAATCTCCGTTAATCAACGCATGATTGCTATTACGTTTACGTGCACCCAGTCAAGGCCATAACACAATGCTACCAAGTCCATGTCTTCTTCCTGAACCTGATTGAAGTGAAAAAGAAGTGCACGCACGTACGCACCTTGTTGCTGAAGAAGACCCTGTTGGCGTCGCCGGGCAGCTCCCCGGTGGTCTGCACCCAGGAGTTGCAGTCGAAGTAGACGGTGCCGCAGGGCAGCGCGCCCTCGACGACGATGCTCTCGAGGAAGAACTCGCGGTGGTGCCGGTTGGCCACCACGACGGCGCCCGGCTCGCCGAAGCCGGCGTCCACCGTGAACTCCGCCGTGTACACCACGTGCTCGCCCTTGGCGCCCTGCTTCTGGCACCAGTCCTTGATGGACGCCCCGCCGCTCCGCACCGCCTTCCTCGTCCCTGCCGACGGTGAGACGGGTCCATGAGCGTCACGTGCGGCGGTGGACGTGGCGGCAAAACTTGTTGGGAAACGTGGGCGCGGACAAAAGTAAAATCTGGGACTCCACACAGCTTTGCCGGCCACATGTTGATGGGGGAAAAATAAGAGAGAAATGATGGGGAGGGGAGGAAAACATGCTGATTGCAGCCGTGCATAGTGATTCTGGTCGGCCCCCTCCACAAAAAGAAAGCGATTCTGGTTATCAGCTTTGCAATATTCGGCAGTGGTTCTTGGTCTTTTATCATGGAAAATGAAAATGTAGAGGGAATATCCTACTGCTGCAAACACTCATATGACCATACCACAAAGACACCATTATTGGATCGTCCGTTTGCATCTCCTGGTCCTGGCACTGGCTGCCACCCACCAATTTGGTCTGGACCATGACCATCAACAGCAGCAGACGAAGCAGCTAGCATCCCAGAAACAACTCGAACGAACAGGGATCGAAACGAATATTTTGGCAAGATTGAACCGCTCCAAAGGGGATTGGGGGAGTCAACTCGGCCGAGCTAGCACTAGTAGCAGGAATGAACTGATAGCTCTGATTGAGAAAGAGAGGGAAGGAAGGATGCTCTGATTGCTTACTGGGATCGATCTTGGTGCTGACGAGCTCGAGCAGGACGCCCCGGCCGACCATGTCCCAGAGCGCGTCCAGGTGGCCCGCCACCGCCTCCTTGAGGTCCTCCTTCTGCTTCCGCCGCACCGTCACCGCCGCCCGCAGCGCCACCTTCCCCTGCGGCGGCGGCGGCCTCCCAGTACCCTTCCCGGCCGACGCTAGCCTCGGCAGCTCCTCGCTCACGGCCGCCACCACCACCTTCACCCCCCTCCTCCTGCTCCTCCCCCGATGCCCCCGCTCTTCTTGGCGCATCGGCGCGAAGCAGAGCTCGTTCCGGCTCCGGCTCCGGCCGGGCTGCGAACTCGCTGTCGCCGGCCGCGCTAGGCCGGCCCCGGCCAGCTCCCTGCACGAGGCGGCCATGCGAATAACCAGCTCCGGCGGTCCGGATCTTTGATGCTCTGTTGTTTACTGTAGGCGGGGGGAGCTAGTGAGGTGAGGTGGTTAGCCGAGAGCCCCGCACCGTCGGAGTAGTATAGTAGAGTAGTACGGAACGATGGAGCCGAGTCAGGGAGAGAGAGAAGAGTCGTGTGAGCCTTGTGTCCCGTTCGAGTTTTATATTTGCGGTCAAGTCGTGAACAATGGAGGAGGTGTGTGGAACGGGCACTACGACGAAGCTGCATGCTCGTTGTTTGACCGGTCGAGAGAGGAGAAGAGACGAGACGGGTGCAGTATTTTTGGGCTCTGGATGTGTGAATCCGTGCTTTTTCTGCTCGTGTGAGGCGATCTCGCTGGGTTCGGAATAGCGCTTGCACGGAAATGGAACAGTTTGCACAAAGGAAGACAGGAATCTCCGAAAGGATGTTGGACTTGTGCTGATGTCTGGTTTAGTATAGTACAGATATCGCACGTGCTAGTGCTGCGGATTAGCTAGCATTTCCGGTAAGACTAAGAAACAAGAGGACTGAAAAATACGATATTTACACAGATGCATGAATCTATAGTAATGGCAAAACTGAAAAAACAACAAAATGTCTCTGAACTTAACACCAACACACATCATCTGCCTCTCACATCACCACAATAGTCACCAAAGAAAAAAAAAGTATTTAATCAAAAACTACCACATTTGACGGAAACGTGACGAAAAACTACCACTTTACGATTTTGTGCGAAAAACTACCAAATTTGTCCTAAACCGTGGCAAAAAACTACCAAGTCGCGAAAGCGCTCGCTTCGGCCGCGCTAACCCCGAATAGGACCCGTTGGGCCCACGAATCAGTTGCCACGCTAGCGAACCAACGCCCGCCGCGCGTTAACGGCCGTTAACGGCGCGTCCGCGGTCGGAACGGCGCCTGTCGGTCGGGTGCCGGTCAAGATCTGATCTGTTCCCCTCTCGCTTCACTCTCTCCCTCCTCTCACTCCCTTCTCTCTGAACTAGGTGGCGGCCGGCATGTCGTCGTTGATTCCGGAGGGTGGCGGCGCCGACGGCGGCGATGCTGGCGGTGGTGGCACAAGTTTGGACGCTGCGGGCTCAGTCGATAATTGGTTGGGGAGCACCAGTTTCTCGACGCAGGTCGGCTCGCAGCAGCCGGAGGCACCGCTCGCCTAGTCATCGCCAATGGTTTGCAGGTATGGAAATATCATCTGCTGGGCCTTTGGTTAGTTGCTTCAATCTGGCAAATTAGTAAGATGTGTTTGTTTCTGTTTGTTGGACATGTGTAGTACACTGTATGGCACTTGTAGCTCGGTCAATTTCAATTCAATTCATGAGCACTTATTTGTGCAGTTTGGCTGACCAGAAGTGGGAGATATGGTTTCATTTAGAAGGAAGAAACCCTGTGAAAAGGGGTATATATGAGTCAGATATTTCTCTTCTTACTCTACAATCACTCATTACTAGTGAAGGGTATGGGGACAGTGATTACATGTACTATGTGAAGGAGGAGGAAATTGGATCTGAAAGAGTAAAAGTATTTATGTAATGAAGCTAGTGTTCATGAAATGTTGGAGTTTTTTCATCATGTCAAGCTAGTGAACATAAAGGTTGTGAGAAATGTTGAACCTAGAATTAGTACACAGGCTAATGAGAATTACATGAACACTCAAGAGAGCTGCTGTGTGAAAAAGGTTGTGGAGCAATCTGAGCTTCAGAATCAGATAGATGATAGAAAGGCTCAGCTTGAGAGGAGCAGGATTCAAAGAGAGGCAGATTTGGACCACTTTGAAAGAGACACTGAAGTGTCTGAATTTTGTTCTGAGGATTCAGTTCATTCAGATGGGAGTGATGAAGCTATTCAACAAATGGAAATAGAGTGTGCCTCTGAAGAGGATACAACATTGCAAACTACTGCTATTGTGAAACATGTGAAGAATCCTGGTCCAACTAGCAGATGTCACAATGAGGTAGAGAAAAAACGTTTTGAAGATTGGTTTCCTGAAGCAGATGAGTTTTGTTTTGCTGGTGATGCAGGCATAAGTGATGAGGAAGAAGAAGATGAAGTTGAACTACCATACCTCATGAAGAAGCCAAAGACAAAGAGTAGTAAGAAAAAGATGAAGGAAATGGTATATTTTGACCCCTCAATTCCCAATTCACATTTACTCTTGTGCAAGAGTTTGTGTTTTGATACTGTTTACCAGTTCAGAGAAGCATTAAGAGATTTTCATATAAGGACTTTGAGGTCTTTTCACTACCACAGGAACACTCCAACAAGAATTATTGTTTGGTGTTCACAAAGAGAGCATGGATGTGAATTTTACATGTGTGCCTCCAGGATAGCTCATGAAAGAACATTTTGCATTAAGAAGTGTAACATGGAGCACACTTGTCCAGCATCAGCAGAGAACACAAAGGTTACTACTAAGTGGCTTTCCAAAGCAGGTGAGCCTTCTCTTAGAGCAGATCCTAGAGCACATGTGGATTCACTTATTAAAAATAGCAAAGTCAAGTTTTCAGTTGATGTATCAAAGTGTGTGGCCTATAGGGCAAGGAGGGAGGCTATTAAGGTTGTACAAGGTGACCAGAAGGAGCAGTACTATAGACTGAGGGACTACCTACAAGTCGTTCTTGACACAAACCCTGGTAGCAGGTGTATAGTTACAACATTTGAGGACCCATAAAACCCTGCCCCAACTCCTAGATTTAAGTACATGTTCTACTGCTTGCATGCATCAAAGCAAGGATTTCTTAATGGTTGCATGCCCTTTATAGGTAAATCTATAACTGCATTTTGTTCAAAATATCTTGTTGTAAATTTATGGTAGCTAATTTGGGTATGGATGCAGGGCTTGATGGTTGCTTCATCAAGCTAACCACTGGACAACAAACTCTTGCAGCCACAGGAAGAGATGGCAACAACAACATCTACCCCATAGCCTTTGGTGTGGTTGATAAGGAAGATTCAGAGAGTTGGACATGGTTCCTAACGCAGCTAAGATGTTGCATTGGAAGTGGAAGCAAATTTGGAACCTACACCATTATTTCTAACAGGCAAAAGGTATGCACCCTATCTTACTCAGTAGTTCAGATATATATTGTTATTACTAGCTTTATTTCTTTTTGTTCATGACCATGGTTATTAATTTACAATCAGAGTCTTCTTAAGGCTATAAATGAGGTGTTCCCTGATTCCCCTCAGAGATACTGCCTCAGGCACATATATGCAAATTTTCAGTCAGCTGGTTTCAGAGGAGCGGAACTAAAGAATCTAGTAGATCAGGCTAGCTACTCATTCACCAAACATGGCCATGAATTAGCAATGGTAGAGCTTAAAGAAGAGTGTGAGGATGCCTGGAAGTGGCTTAAAAAAATTCCAAAGGAGACTTGGTGTAGGTCTGCAATGGATTACAATTGCAAAACTGATCTTGTTGTGAACAACCTTAGTGAGGTTTTCAGCAAAATGATCCTTGATGTTAGGGCCAAACCAATTAGGAGTATGTTTGAAGGAATTAGGACTAAGCAGATGATGAAAAGGCAGAAGACTAGGAGAAAACAGAGAACAACGGGTGGATGATCACACCCAACTATTTAGAGAAACTAGAGGAGAATAAGAAGTATGGCAAATTTTGTGAGGCACATAAGGCTGGTCCTGACATTTGACAAGTGTCTAGTAAGGAAAATCAGTATTGTGTGAACCTAGCTACTAACTCATGTGACTGCAGGAGGTGGGACATGACAGGTGTGACATGCAGTCATGCAATAGCAGCAATGAGCAAGATTCACATGCACCCAGAGGACTATGTGCATGAATTTTTCAAAAAAGCAATATATATTGAAGCATACAAAGACATAGTATACCCTGTCCCTGGTCCTGAATTCTGGCCTGACACCCATACTCAGGATATTGAGCCCCTAGTGTTCAAAGAAAAACCAGGCGAGAAACAAACAGCTAGGAGAAAGGGCCAGTTTGAGGTGCCTGCACCAAAGGACACAAGCAGGATGGGAACAATTACATGCAGCAATTGTGGTCTACAAGGACACAGATATACAAAATGTGGGAAAGCTCTAAAACCTAGTCTTGAGATGATAAAGAACTTACACCAGGTCTTGAGATATACAAACCAATTACATTCTTTGTTTAATTATTTTAGGTGTGGTACATTTACTAACTGGTTCCTCTAAAAACTTAATTCTGTCATGCAGGAGAATAGAGAAATTTTCAAGGGTTCCTCTAGTGCTACACATGTGCCTCCACAACCACCACATCAACACCAAACTTCACAGATGCCAGCCTCATCTCCTCCACCTCCTAAAGCAATGAGGAACAGAAAAACAGCAACAACTAAGAGAGGTTCAGCATCAACAGTATCAGCAGGAGCAACCAGGTCTTCACCAGCACCTCCAAGAGGATCAGCATCAACAAGAGCTCCAAGACCATTCAATGCACCAAGAACATCCACTGGAGAACCTGGGATATTAACAGACAAGAGGAAGAGGAAACCTCCTGGGAAGTTTGCAACTTATTTCAATGCTAGTGGAAACCATTGAAACTCTGTGCTGCTACTTGAAGTTTGTGTGCACCTATAAGTTTGTGTTCTACAACTTTATTTGGATTGTGTGCTACTAAGTTTGTGGTTTACAACTTGATTTGGACTGTATGCTACTATGTGTGTATTGTGCTACCTGAATGTTGAATGTATGGTACTGAATGTTTTAATTTGTTTTATTTGTTTTAATTTGCCATTTCTACAGTTCAGAAATGTTCATATTCAGGTGCACGTGTAGAAAAGTTTTTATTTGTTTTGTTTGTTTTAATTTTCCATATGTACAGTTCAGAAATGTTAATATGAAGCAGAAGTTACTGACATATTAATTTTAGAAAACCAAAAAAATTGCACAAAAATAGTTTGGCTTGGGGCTCGAACCCAGGACCAGTGGGTAGTAACCATGCGTTCAATACCAATGGGATAGTGCTAGTGATCTTGTTTGAGTAGCATCCGCAATTTTAGTTATATTTAGTTAGGCACGCACTGTGTTGAGAGTGCGTTGCGGCCGGCAGCGTGGTGAACGTGCGTTTAGTATAACTCGTCGTTTCGGTTTCTCAACCTTTAATACGTGTCCATCCACCGCTCTCTCCGCTCACTCGCTCACTCGCCGCCCGCATCTCCCACTCCACTTCCCCCTCTCTCCTATCGAAACCACCGCCGACAGCCACCCCCACCGCCGTCACCATGGACTGGCAGCTGGCCATCGAAGAGCTCGCCGGCAACAACCAGGAGTTGCGCGTGCAGTACAGGGAGATCGTGCGCTGGTTCCCCAGTCTAGCGATGCTGAGGAACCATGCCCACGGCCTGGTGAAGGTGATGACACGTGTTGAAAGGTAGCGTGCCTTCCCTGCCGGCCGCACCATCCCGCCGGTGACCATTCTCCTGTGGGCGATGCGCGAGGTGCAACGCTCCCTCGACCCCAGGCAGCGCGCCCGTTGGTGGATGTACCGCTCACCCACCACGCCGCCGGCCGCCGCGGATGACATCACCGACGCTGTCCTTGCTCTCCCAGCCCCATCAACAACGCCTACTGGGAGAGGCGCAATCCATGGGTCATCGGGCCAGACGAGGACTCTGACGCCGAGTCCTCTGACGACTACTACTATGATGATTCTGACGACGAGGTGGATGAGGTCGTCGTACTCTCCTCCGACTCCTCCTCCGACGAGCCTGATGTGCAGCTCCTGGCGCCCGTCCTCGATGCCGTGGAGGGGCAGAAGAACAGCCCAATTGATGTGGATAAGCTGCCGGAGGTCACCGACAACCCAGAGCTCGTCGTCGTGAAGCAAGAAGAGGAGGGCGGCGGTGAAGATGTGGTGGAGCCAGCGCCGGCCAAGAAGAAGTGGGCGGCGGTGAACAACAATGATGTGCGGCGCTCCCAACGCCTGAAGATGCTGAAGGAGGAGTGACATGTTGTCTTCAATTTCGTTAGTAGCAGAAAAAGTTCAGTTTCGTCAGTATGTTAGTATGCCAGCAGTATCAGTTCTATCTATGTTAGTTCTATCTATGTTAGACTATCTATGCAGGTACTATCTATGTATGCCAGCAGTATGAACTTGCTATCTATGTTCACTATCTACTTGCTTTGTACTTGCTATCTATGTTCAGTTCTGCTTGCTATCTACTTGCTATCTAATTGAAGTATATCACTACTGTTGGTGTTATCATTTCCAAGTATGTCACTACTGCCAGTCAGCTAGGATATATATGAAGATATTGGCTACACATAATATATGCACAGTAAAACAGCCTCATCATAGATAAAAGTCTTACTTACTTAACTTAGCATGAGTACTCACTTACGATAGTAGGTCTTAACATAAAAGTCATTACATCATAGATAGAACACCTGCTTCTTAAAGCATAACAGTTCCTCCCTCATACCATCTTGATTCTGGTTCTGAAAGCACATGAAACTTACCCAAAATATACACCTAACATGCATCACATTCCAAGGCCAACTATATATATAGGCCTACTAATTACTTAACCAACACAGAACCACTTCACTCATTCATTATTGCCTTGATCCTCTCCAGCTTATCTTTGCTGGCATGCCCAACATTGAGCAGATCAGCAATAAGATACTCCAGCTTCTTCTTCTCTTGCTTAAGTAGGTCCCTGTCCCTCTCCACTTACTTCATGGCCTTCCTCATGTTCTGAATGATATCTGCTTGGCTTTAAAGAATGCACCTTTGCTCCTTGGCAAGCTTCAGCTTTTCCATACTTAACTCAACCTTTGCCTGATCCTCAAGTTGCTTCTTCTTCTCATTTAGTTCATTGATAGCCTGACTGGTATAGTCCATGTCATGAGACATCTTGCCATCTTGATAGTCAAAAAGCTTGGACACATCTTCCCCCAACTGGCTGTAGTTGTTTGACAGGAACTCAATTTCCTTCTTTAACTTGCCCACCTCTTTCTCATGAGCTTGTTTGTCCTTCACCCTACCCAAGTTCTTCTCATGGTACATTTCCCAAATCCTTCCTAGGCACCTTTGTAGAATCTCTGGCCAAGGACCATCTACCCACTCCACCACCCCACAGTTGACACCTTCATCCTACAGAAGCAATTATTTAAAATTAGGCACAAAGCACCTTACTAACAAACTTAGTACATATAACTCAAGTCATTTAAGTGGAATCCTATGCTTACTTAAATGCTCTCTGAATTCACCTAACATAATTCTTTCAAACTAAGCACACATCACCTTATTTAGCAACAGAGATAAATTCAGTTAACTCTGTTCTTTTCAGTTAACAGATATATTCAGTTAATAGCTAATATAATTTCAGTTAACATGTGTTCTCAGGTTCAGTAATTTATTTAATTCAGTTAACTCAAGATCTACTTTCACATGTATGCTGCACTTTTCAGTTTTAGTTCTAAACACAACACACATGTCGGAGTAATGAGCCACGGGTAGGCTAACTCGAGGCCCAGAACCTTTCAAGACATCGGGGCTGGCTGCGCCCCTCAAGGCACCAAGATGAAGTGCCGCTTTCTGGTGGACGGCTGGAGGAATAGCCGGCTGCCCGTAGACGGCCGAGTCTGAGAGACCGACTTGAAGACAAGTCGACTCCTAGTTGGCGGCTTCTAGAGAAACCGGCCCCTAGCAGTCGGCCCGTGGCACCAACGAAGCCCGCGCCCTCATCAAGAAAGACAAGACACCCCCCCTGACCCAGGGACACGCGTGGCCACAGTGCACAGTACCGGCGGAGATCTCCGTCCGGCGCGGCACTGTTGCCACTCCGCCCCTGGCGTCAGCACAAGTATGGCGAGGCCCTGCTCCCATGACGGCCTGTCGGTACGGCCCGGGGACGACGGGACCCACCATTTAGCGAGAGCACGGAAGACGACTGGAGCCCCCCTAGTCGGATCTGAGGGAGGTCGGCCTCCAGCAGTCGGTCGGCCCCTTCCTCGGACCCCACGCGCCATTAACCTGACGAGACGCAGAGTGGCTACAGTAATCGCCTGCCAGGCGGCGGAGGCTGTAGCCACGCTCTCCTGACCAAGCATGCGTCATTAACATCACGGCTACAGTGATCAGCAGCCGACAAGACCCGAGAGCGGCTTAGACGGCCTGTCGGCCTGCATCGGACGGTCCAAGGGGCCCGGCAGCGGCGGAGAAGCCGGCAAGAGAGGCCGACAGCCGTGTCCTACACCCGCCAGATTACTATTGTACCCACTGGGGTAGGCCTATATAAACCTCCCAGGGCACCCATGCAAAGGGTTCCCAACCTGTTAGAACTAGACCAACCCATAGAGAAAGGAGGAAGCTAGCCTTGCCTTCTCCTACCTCTAGCATACAACTCGAGGAGCACCATTGTATTCACTTGTGCCTTAGTGACCATGCGGAGACCCCGCAGAGTAGGACTAGGGGTGTTATCTCCTAGGAGAGCCCCGAACCTAGGTAAAGTGCGCCGGCGTTCGTGTATACGTCTCATACCACTTCTAGGCACCGGCGATGTTCTACTCGCTCCCACCATGATAAGCCATCCATTGGCATATGTCGCACCCAACCCCCGACATTTGGCGCCCACCGTGGGGCGAGGTGCAGCGTCGTCCGGAGACCTGTTTTGGACGGGAACCCTTATCCTCACTGGCGAGCGTAGCCAGCCCTTCATGCCAGACGGAGTCTACGCCGACGCACTGCATGGCGCGGAGATCGCCTGTGCGGCGAGCTGCCTCGCCGACCTTGCTGGCGAGGTTCGCCTCTCTGACGATCCGGCGTCCGATGCGGGCAATGATGGCCCTGAGAGCCGCCTCGTCAGCCTCCTCGATCAGCTCCATGTAACCAGCGAGCCTGCTGCGGACTTAGAATCTGTTGGCTCCACCGACCCGATGCTTGTCGACTCCGACACTGCGTCGCTTGATGCGTTCCCCACCAACGTGGTGGTCTACAACGAGCAGCCTCCTTGCGCGGAGAGCAACGAAAGCGCTTTCACGAAGGTGCTTGTCATCGGCCACAGCGAGCACTCCGGCGGAGGTGCTCATGACCCACTCAATGCGGCACTGCAAGACCTGATGGAGCCCATCCCAGAAGATGCCGACGCCGAGATGCTGGAAGCACACCGCATCCAGCTCGTCGAGGGCGCCAAGAAGCTGGCCAACATGAGACGCCTGTCGGAGGCCTACCAGCGCGAGATGGACCGCGCTGTGGGTGGCACGCCGACTCCCGCTGGGCCCAGCCGCCTTGGCACGGTCCAGCAGGGCGGCGTGGCCATCGCCAACCTGTTCGGGGCAAATCACCCCGTCTACGCCATGCCCGCGGAAAATATACGGGCTGCCCAGGCGGCAGCAGAAGAGCTGGACAAGTTCGAGGGCGAAGAACGTCGCCAGATGGCGCGTCCAGCGGCTCCTCGATGCGGCTGCCGAGTAGCGCGACATCCCGGACGCCGACTGGTGGCGTCCACGGAAGAAGAGACAAGGAACCGGCTGCCAGCCGCAGCCGGACTCACATCACCATTGAGCGCGACCAAGATGGCCGCCCGAGAGCAGTGGAACGATGGGATGACTGTCCGCCTCCTCCCCCTTGCAGGGAAAGGCGCATCTCCCCGCCGCCTGTTGAACACCCGACACTCGGCGACCGACTTGGCCGCCGAGAAGGAGTCGGAGAGAACGATGCCCGCCACCGGATCGACCGTCTCAACCGATCCCTGGTGCTAGAAGAGGAAGATGAGTTGGGTCCGCCTTGTTTCGGCCCCCGCAGTCAAGACGAGACCTTCCCCAAAGGGTTCATGCTCCCAAGAGACACGCCCAAATACACCGGCTCCATGAAGCCGGAGGACTGGCTGGTTGACTACTCCACGGCCGTCAGCATAGCAAACGGCAACAAGCGCGTTGCTGTGAAGTACGTTCCGCTCATGCTCCAGGGCACGACCCAGACATGGCTGAACAGTCTGAAGCCCCGCAGCATCAACAGCTGGGTTGACTTCACCGAAGCCTTCATCCGCAACTTCACCAGCACGTATAAGCGGCCGCCCAAGCCTCGCCAGCTCTCCTTGTGCATACAAGGCCCCAACGAGTCGACCCGCGACTACCTCACGGGCTGGGCCGAGCTCCGCAACTCTTGCGAGGGCGTGCACGAGGTGCAGGGCATCGAATACTTCACCACGGGGTGCCGAGAGGGCACCCTCCTCAAGCACCGACTCCTCTGCGACGAGCCGGCGACCCTCGATGAGCTTCTGATCATAGCAGACAAATACGCCACGGCCGACTCCTCCATGAAGGCAGAGATCCAGGTTGATGCGTCTGGCAAAGTGGCCCCTCAAGCTCCTCGAACCCCGGCTAGCGACGCCAGTCGGCACCAGCAACCAAGTGACAACAAGCGCAAGGCCATGCAGCCGGCTTAAACAAGCCGGCAGGTGGCGACAGTCGAAGACCAGCAGCCGGAAGGGCAACCTCCATCCAAGCGCCAGAAGGGCGGCAAGCCCAATTGGCTGCCGGCTTTCTCGTATGAGCAGACTCTTGGCGCTCCCTGCAAGTTCCACAGTGGTGCGAAGCCGTCCAACCATACCACTCGGAAATGCCATTGGCTCACCAGGGTCGCCAAGGGAGACGGCCTTCTGCCTCCTCCGCCTGCTGGGCAGCCGCCTCCTCCTCCCCCCCTAGCAGCCGGCGGTTCGACCAATCGGAGCCATACAAGACGAGTACCCTGAAGAGCACGGAGCTTATGTCGTGTTCACCAGCGTGGCAGACGATAAGCACAACAGACGGCAACGACAGCAAGAAGTAAATGAAGTGGCATCAGAAACCCCCGAGTTCATGCATTGGTCCGAGAAGCCCATCAGCTGGAGCAGAGCCGACCACCCAGAAGTGATGCCCAATCCCGGCTCCTACGCGCTGGTTCTGGATGCCACCTTTGCCACTGATAGGCGAGCTGCTCGGTTTTCCCGAGTTCTGATAGATGGCGGCAGCAGCATCAACATCCTGTACAAAGATACCATGGAGAAGTTAGTGTTGGGGAACGTTGCATAAAATAAAAAATTTCCTACGTTCACCAAGATCCATCTATGAGTTCATCTAGCAACGAGTGATATGAGTGCATCTACATACCTTTGTAGATCGCGAGCGGAAGCGTTCAAGTGAACGGGGTTGAGGGAGTCGTTCTCGTCGTGATCCAAATCACCGGAGATCCTAGCGCCGAAAGGACGGCATCTCCGCGTTCAACACACGTACGGTCAGCGTGACGTCTCCTCCGTCTTGATCCAGCAAGGAGGAAGGAGAGGTTGATGAAGATCCAGCAGCACGACGGTGTGGTGGTGGATGCAGCAGGACTCCGGCAGGGCTTCGCCAAGCAACTACGGGAGGAGGAAGAGGTGTAGCAGGGGGAGGGAGGTGCCAAGACTCAGGGTGCGGCTGCCCTCCCTCCCCCCTGCTATATATAGGACCCGGGGGGGCGCCGGCCCTGGAGATTGAATCTCCCAAGGGGGCGGCAGCCAGGGGGGGTGGAGTGCCCCCCAAGGCAAGTGGTGCGCCCCCACCCTAGGGTTTCCAACCCTAGGCGCAGGGGGGCCCAAGTGGGGGGAGCACCAGCTCACCAGGGGCTGATTCCCTCCCCACTTCAGCCCACGGGGCCCTCCAGGATAGGTGGCCCCACCCGGTGGACCCCCGGGACCCTTCCGGTGGTCCCGGTACAATACCGGGTGACCCCGAAACTTTCCCGATGGCCGAAACATCACTTCCTATATATAATTCTTTACCTCCGGGCCATTACGTAACTCCTCGTGACGTCTAGGATCTCATTCGGGACTCCGAACAACTTTCGGTTTGCTGCATACTCATATTGATACAACCCTAGCGTCACCGAACCTTAAGTGTGTAGACCCTACGGGTTCGGGAGACATGCAGACATGACCGAGACGGCTCTCCGGTCAATAACCAACAGCGGGATCTGGATACCCATGTTGGCTCCCACATACTCCTCGATGATCTCATCGGATGAACCACGATGTCGAGGATTCAAGCAACCCCGTATACAATTCTCTTTGTCAATCGGTATGTTACTTGCCCGAGATTCGATCGTCGGTATCCCAATACCTCGTTCAATCTCGTTACCGGCAAGTCACTTTACTCGTACCATAATGCATGATCCCGTGACCAGACACTTGGTCACTTTGAGGTCATTATGATGATGCACTACCGAGTGGGCCCAGTGATACCTCTCCGTATCTTGAGTGACAAATCCAGTCTCGATCCGTGTCAACCCAATGACACTTTCGGAGATACCGTAGTGCACCTTTATAGTCACCCGATTACGTTGTGACGTTTGGTACACCCAAAGCACTCCTACGGTATCCGGGAGTTACACGATCTCATGGTCTAAGGAAAAGATACTTGACATTGGAAAAGCTCTAGCAAAAGCGAACTACACGATCTTGTGCTATGCTTAGGATTGGGTCTTGTCCATCACATCATTCTCCTAATGATGTGATCCGTTATCAATGACATACAATGTCCATAGTCGAAACCATGACTATCTATTGATCAACGAGCTAGTCAACTAGAGGCTCACTAGGGACATGTTGTGGTCTATCTATTCACACGTGTATTACGATTTCCGGATAATACAATTATAGCATGAATAAAAGACAATTATCACGAACAAGGAAATATAATAATAATCCTTTTATTATTGCCTCTAGGGCATATTTCCAACAGTCTCCCACTTGCACTAGAGTCAATAATCTAGTTACATTGTGATGAATCGAACACCCATAGAGTTACGGTGTTGATCATGTTTTGCTCATGGAAGAGGTTTAGTCAGCGGATCTGCGACATTCAGATTATGCACTTTGCAAATTTCTATGTCTCCATCTTGAACATTTTCACGAATGGAGTTGAGCGGCGCTTGATGTGCCTGGTCTTCTTGTAAAACCTGGGCTCCTTGGCAAGTGCAATAGCTCCGGTGTTGTCACAGAAGAGTTTGATCGGCCCGACGCATTGGGTATGACTCCTAGGTCGGTGATGGAATCCTTCACCCAAATTGCTTCATGCGCTGCCTCCGAGGCTGCCATGTACCCCGCTTCACATGTAGATCCCATACGACGCTTCGCTTGCGGCTGCACCAACTTCTGCTCCACCATTCAACATATACACGTATCCGGTTTGTGACTTAGAGTCATCCAGATCTGTTTCGAAGCTAGCGTCAACGTAACCCTTTACGACAAGCTCTTCGTCACCTCCATAAACGAGAAACATGTCCTTAGTCCTTTTCAGGTACTTCAGGATATTCTTGACCGTTGTACAGTGTTCCTTGCCGGGATTTCTTTGGTACCTTCCTACCAAACTTACGGCAAGGTCTACATCAGGTCTGGTACACAGCATGGCATATATAATAGACCCTATGGCTGATGCATAGGGGATGACACTCATCTCTTCTATATCTTCTGCCGTGGTGGGACATTGAGCCGAGCTCAATTTCACACCTTGTCTGAGCAAGAACCCTTTCTTGGACTGATCCATTTTGAACTTCTTCAATATCTTATCAAGGTATGTGCTTTGTGAAAGACCTATGAGGCGTCTCGATCTATCTCTATAGATCTTGATGCCTAATATATAAGCAGCTTCTCCAAGGTCCTTCATTGAAAAACTCTTATTCAAGTAGGCCTTAATGTTGTCCAAAGTTCTATATCATTTCCCATCAAAAGTATGTCATCTACATATAATATGAGAAATGCTACTGAGCTCCCACTCACTCTCTTGTAAACGCAGGCTTCTCCATAAGTCGCATAAACAAACGCTTTGATCATCTCATCAAAGCGAATGTTCCAACTCGAGATGCTTGCACCAGCCCATAAATGGATCATTGGAGCTTGCATACCTTGTTAGCATTCTTAGGGTCGACAAAACCTTCCGCTGCATCATATACAGTTCTTCCTTAAGATAGCCGTTAAGGAATGCCGTTTTGGCGTCCATTTGCCATATCTCATAATCATAGTATGCGCAATTGCTAACATGATTCGGACGGACTTCAGCTTCGCTACGGAGAGAAAGTCTCATCGTAGTCAACCCCTTGAACTTGCCGATAACCTTTAGCGACAAGTCGAGCTTTATAGATGGTAACATTACCATCCGCGTCCGTCTTCTTCTTAAAGATCCATTTGTTTTCTATCGCTCGCCGATCATCGGGCAAGTCTGTCAAAGTCCATACTTTGTTTTCATACATGGATCCTATCTCGGATTGCATGGCTTCAAGCCATTTGTTGGAATCTGGGCCCGCCATTGCTTCTTCATAGTTTGAAGGTTCACCGTTGTCTAACAACATGATTTCCAGGATAGGGTTGCCATACCACTCTGGTGTGGAACGTGTCCTTGTGGACCTACGAAGTTCAGTAGTAACTCGATCCGAAGTACCTTGATCATCATCATTCATTTCCTCTCCAGTCGGTGTAGGAACCACAGGAACATTTTCCTGAGCTGCACTACTTTCCGTTTCAAGAGGTAGCACTTCATCGAGTTCTACTTTCCTCCCACTTACTCCTTTCAAGAGAAACTCTTTTTCCAGAAAGGATCCGTTCTTGGCAACAAAGATCTTGCCTTCGGATCTAAGGTAGAAGGTATACCCAATGGTTTCCTTAGGGTATCCTATGAAGACGCATTTTTCTGACTTGGGTTCGAGCTTTTCAGGTTGAAGTTTCTTGACATAAGCATCGCATCCCCAAACTTTTAGAAACGACAACTTAGGTTTCTTCCCAAACCATAATTCATACGGTGTCGTCTCAACGGATTTAGACGGTGCCCTATTTAAAGTGAATGTAGCTGTCTCTAGAGCATATCCCCAAAATAATAGCGGTAAATCTGTAAGAGACATCATAGATCGCTCCATATCCAATAGAGTGCGATTACGACGTTCGGACACACCGTTACGCTGAGGTGTTCCAGGCGGCGTGAGTTGTGAAACGATTCCATATTTCCTTAAGTGTGTACCAAATTCGTGACTTAAATATTCTCCTCCACGATCTGATCGTAAGAACTTTATTTTTCGGTCACGTTGATTCTCTACCTCATTCTGAAATTCCTTGAACTTTTCAAAGGTCTCAGACTTGTGTTTCATCAAGTAGACATACCCATATCTACTCAAGTCATCAGTGAGAGTGAGAACATAACGATATCCTCCGCGAGCCTCAACGCTCATTGGACCGCACACATCGGTATGTATGATTTCCAATAAGTTGGTTGCTCGCTCCATTGTTCCGGAGAAGCGGAGTCTTGGTCATTTGCCCATAAGGCATGGTTCGCATGTGTCAAATGATTCATAATCGAGAGACTCTAAAAGTCCATCAAGATGGAGCTTCTTCATGCGCTTCACACCAATGTGACCAAGGCGGCGATGCCACAAGTATGTGGGACTATCGTTATCAACTTTACATCTTTTGGTATTCACACTATGAATATGTGTAACATCACGCTCGAGATTCATTAAGAATAAACCATTAACCATCGGAGCATGACCATAAAACATATCTCTCATATAAATAGAACAACCATTATTTTCGGATTTAAATGAGTAGCCATCTCGTATTAAACGAGATCACGATACAATGTTCATGCTCAAACTTGGCACTAAACAACAATTATTGAGGTTTAAAACTAATCCGTAGGTAAATGTAGAGGTAGCGTGCGACGGCGATCACATCGACCTTGGAACCATTCCCGCAGCGCGATCGTCACCTCGTCCTTCACCGGTCTCCGTTTATTCCGCAGCTCCTGCTGTGAGTTACAAATATGAGCAACGACACCGTATCAAATACCCGGGAGTTACTACGAGTCTTGGTAAGGTACACATCTATTACATGTATATCAAATATACCTTTAGTGTTGCCGGCCTTCTTATGCGCTAAGTATTTGGGGCAGTTCCGCTCAAATGACCCTTCCCTTTGCAATAAAAGCACTCAGTCTCGTGCTTGGGTCCATTCTTTGACTTCTTCCGGCAAGCGGCTTGCGGGCGCGGCAACATCCTTGCCGTCCTTCTTGAAGTTCTTCTTTCCCTTGCCCTTCTTGAACTTAGTGGTTTTATTGACCATCAACACTTGATGTTCTTTCTTGATTTCTACCTCTGCTGACTTCAGCATTGAAAATACTTCAGAATAGTTTTCACCATCCCTGCATATTGTAGTTCATCACAAAGCTCTTGTAGCTCGATGGGAGCGGCGAAGGATTCTGTCAATGGCCGCCTCGTCCGGGAGGTTAATGTCCAGTGGGATGAGGCGGTTGTGCAACCTGGACATTTTGAGTATGTGCTCACCGACGAACTATTTACCTCCATCTTACAACTATAGAACTTGTCGGAGACTTCATATCTCTCGACCGGGCATGAGCTTGGAAAACCATTTTCAGCTCCTCGAACATCTCATATGCTCCGTGTTGCTCAAAACGCTTTTGGAGCCCGGTTCTAAGCTGTAAAGCATGCCGATCGAACGAGGAGTAACCATCAAGACGAGACTGCCAAGCGTTCATAACGTCTTGGTTCTCAGGATGGGTGCTTCACCTAGCGGTGCTTCTAGGACATATTGTTTCTTGGCTGCTATGAGGATGATCCTCGGGTTAGGACCCAGTCCGAATAGTTGCTGCCATCATCTTTCAGCTTGGTTTTCTCTAGGAGCGCGTTGAAGTTCATGGTGACATGGCGTTGGCCATTTGATCTACAAGACATTTTGCAAAGATTTTAGACTAATGTTCATGATAATTAAGTTCATCTAATCAAATTATATAATGAACTCCCACTCAGATTTGACATCCCTCTAGTCATCTAAGTGTTACATGATCCGAGTAGACTAGGCCGTGTCCGATCATCACGTGAGACGGACTAGTCATCGTCGGTGAACATCTCCATGTTGATCGTATCTTCCATACGACTCATGTTCGACCTTCGGTCTCTTGTGTTCGAGGCCATGTCTGTACATGCTAGGCTCGTCAAGTTAACCTAAGTGTTTTGCATGTGTAAAACTGTCTTACACCCGTTGTATGTGAGCGTAGGAATCTATCACACCCGATCATCACGTGGTGCTTCAAAGCAGCGAACTTTAGCAATTGTGCACAGTTAGGAGAACAATTTCTTGAAATTATTATAAGGGATCATCTTATTTACTACCGTCGATCTAAGTAAACAAGATGCATAAACATAATAAACATCACATGCAATTATATAGTAGTGACATGATATGGCCAATATCATATAGCTCCTTTGATCTCCATCTTCGGGGCTCCATGATCATCTTGTCACGGCATGACACCATGATCTCCATCATCATGATCTCCATCATCGTGTCTCCATGAAGTTGCTCACCAACTATTACTTCTACTACTATAGCTAACGGTTTAGCAATAAAGCAAAGTAATTACATGGCGTTGAATCAATGACACGCAGGTCATACAATAATTAAGACAACTCCTATGGCTCCTGCCGGTTGTCATACTCATCGACATGCAAGTCGTGATTCCTATTACAAGAACATGATCTCATACATCACAATATATCATTCATCATTCATCACAACTTTTGGCCATATCACATCACAAGGCAATTGCTGCAAAAACAAGTTAGGCGTCCTCTAATTGTTGTTGCATCTTTTACGTGGCTGCAATAGGGTTCTAGCAAGAACGTTTTCTTACCTACGATAAAGCCCTGGCGTGATTTGTCAACTTCTATTTACCCTTCATAAGGACCCTTTTCATCGAATCCGCTCCAACTAAAGTGGGAGAGACAGACACCGCTAGCCACCTTATGCAACTAGTGCATGTCATCGGTGGAACTTGTCTCACGTAAGCATCGTGTAAGGTCGGTCCGGGCCGCTTCATCCCACAATACTGCTGAAGCAAAATAAGACTAGTAGCGGCAAGAAAGTTGACAACATCTACACCCACAACAAATTGTGTTCTACTCGTGCAATAGAGAACTACGCATAGACCTAGCTCATGATGCCACTGTTTGGGAACGTTGCATAAAATGAAAAATTTCCTACGTTCACCAAGATCCATCTATGAGTTCATCTAGCAACGAGTGATATGAGTGCATCTACATACCTTTGTAGATCGCGAGCGGAAGCATTCAAGTGAACGGGGTTGAGGGAGTCGTTCTCGTCGTGATCCAAATCACCGGAGATCCTAGCGCCGAACGGGCGGCACCTCCGCGTTCAACACACATACGGTCAGCATGGCGTCTCCTCCGTCTTGATCCAGCAAGGGGAAGGATAGGTTGATGAAGATCCAGCAGACGACGGCGTGGTGGTGGATGCAGTGAGACTCGGCAGGCTTCGCCAAGCAACTACGGGAGGAGGAAGAGGTGTAGCAGGGGAGGAGGC
This sequence comes from Aegilops longissima, assembly GCA_021605205.1. Classification (NCBI taxonomy): domain Eukaryota; kingdom Viridiplantae; phylum Streptophyta; class Magnoliopsida; order Poales; family Poaceae; genus Aegilops; species Aegilops longissima. The sequence continues at coordinate 615,470,906 of CM038679.1, read as the reverse complement.
GCCAAGACTCAGGTGCGGCTGCCCTCCTCCCTCTCCTTTATATAGGCCCCTGGGGGCGCCGCCCAGAGATTGAATCTCCCAAGGGGCGGCGGCCCGGGGTGGAGTGCCCCAAGGCAAGTGGTGCGCCCCCCCTAGGGTTTCCAACCCTAGGCGCTAGGGGGCCCAAGTGGGGAGACCAGCCCACCGGGGCTGGTTCCTCCCACTTCAGCCCACGGGCCCTCCGGATAGGTGGCCCCACCGGTGGACCCGGGACCCTTCCGTGGTCCGGACAATCCGGTGACCCCAAACTTTCCCGATGGCGAATCAGCACTTCCAATATATAATTCTTTACCTCCGGACCATTCCAGAACTCCTCGTGACGTCCGGGATCTCATCCGGGACTCCGAACAACTTTCGGTTTGCTGCATACTCATATTGATACAACCCTAGCGTCACCGAACCTTAAGTGTGTAGACCCTACGGGTTCGGGAGACATGCAGACATGACCGAGACGGCTCTCCGGTCAATAACCAACAGCGGGATCTGGATACCCATGTTGGCTCCCACATACTCCTCGATGATCTCATCGGATGAACCACGATGTCGAGGATTCAAGCAACCCCGTATACAATTCCCTTTGTCAATCGGTATGTTACTTGCCCGAGATTCGATCGTCGGTATCCCAATACCTCGTTCAATCTCGTTACCGGCAAGTCACTTTACTCGTACCGTAATGCATGATCCCGTGACCAGACACTTGGTCACTTTGAGGTCATTATGATGATGCACTATCGAGTGGGCCCAGTGATACCTCTCCGTAATACGGAGTGACAAATCCTAGTCTCGATCCGTGTCAACCCAACAGACATTTTCGGAGATACCTGTAGTGCACCTTTATAGTCACCCAGTTACGTTACGTTTGGTACACCCAAAGCACTCCTATGGTATCCGGGAGTTACACGATCTCATGGTCTAAGGAAAAGATACTTGACATTGGAAAAGCTCTAGCAAAACGAACTACACGATCTTGTGATATGCTTACGATTGGGTCTTGTCCATCACATCATTCTCCTAATGATGTGATCCCGTTATCAATGACATCCAATGTCCATAGTCAGGAAACCATGACTATCTATTGATCAACGAGCTAGTCAACTAGAGGCTCACTAGGGACATGTTGTGGTCTATCTATTCACACATGTATTACGATTTCCGGATAATACAATTATAGCATGAATAAAAGACACTTATCACGAACAAGGAAATATAATAATAATCCTTTTATTATTGCCTCTAGGGCATATTTCCAACAGTTAGGAATCAAACAAAGGCAGCTTCAGTCCAGCCGGACTGTATTCCATGGCATAGTTCCTGGCCTTTCCTGCTCACCAATCGGCAAGATCCAGATAGACGTCCTCTTTGGAGACAAGGATCGCTTCCGCTGAGAGCCAGTCTGGTTTGAGGTGGTGGACCTCGAGAGCCCATACCATGCACTACTTGGCCGGCCTGCTTTGGCCAAGTAAATGGCGGTCCCCCGCTATGCTTACCTCAAGATGAAGATACCGAGTTCCAAGGGAATTCTGACCATAGCAGGAGATTACAAGAAGTAGTCCGCCTGCGCAGCAGATAGCAGTCGGCTGGCCGAGTCCCTTGTGATCGCGGCCGAGAAGTGGCTCCTTGACCGAGTTGTGGCGATGGCAGGCAAGCAGCCGGAGGTGTCACCCAACCCCAAGGAGTCGGAAGCCGATGTCTCGTTCAAGCCAGCCAAAGAGACAAAGAAGATACCCTTGGACCCGGAGCACCCGGATAGGTATGCTGTCATAGGTGCGAACCTCGACAGCAAATAGGAAGGCGAGCTCGTCGATTTCCTCCGTGAGAATCGAGACATCTTTGCATGGTCACCTAAAGACATGTCGGGTGTTCCGGCGGATTTCGCCGAGCACAAGTTACATGTCCAGTCTGATGCCAAGCCAGTCAGGCAGCCCTTGCGCTGCCTGTCAGAAGAGAAGAGAAGAGTCGTTGGAGAAGAGATAGCCCGGCTACTGGCAGCCGGCTTCATCATGGAGGTGTTCTTTCAAGAGTGCTGGCCAACCCAGTCCTTGTGCTGAAGAAAAAAAAAGCAGTGGTGCATGTGTATTGATTACACCAGCCTCAACAAAGCCTGCCCCAAAGACCCGTTTGCTTTGCCGAGAATTGACCAAGTGATAGACTCCACAGCCAGATGCGAGCTGTTGAGTTTCTTGGATGCATACTCAGGGTATCACCAGATCAAGCTAAACCCGGCCGACAGACTGAAGACCGCCTTGATCACATCATTTGGAGCCTTCTGCTACTTGACTATGACGTTTGGCTTGAGGAATGCCGGCGCCACGTTTCAACGTTGCATGCAGAAGTGCCTCCTCAAACAACTCGGCAGAAACGCCCACATTTATGTGGACGATGTTGTGGTGAAGACGGAGAAGCATGGAACGCTGCTAGAAGACCTCAAGGAGACCTTTGAGAACTTGCGCCGATTTCAAATCAAGCTCAACCCGGAGAAGACTGTATGCTACTATGTGTATTGTGCTACCAATGTTGAATGTATGGTATCAATGTTTTAATTTGTTTTATTTGTTTTAATTTGCCATTTCTAGCCTGTAAATGTTCATATTCAGTGCACGTAGAAAAGTTTTATTTGTTTTGTTTGTTTTAATTTTCCATATGTACAGCCTAAATGTTAATATGAAGCGGTTAATGACATATTAATTTTAGAAAACCAAAAATTGCACAAAAATAGTTTGGCTTGGGGCTCAACCTGTGACCAAGGTAGTAACCATGCTCAATACCAATGGGATAGTGCTAGTGATCTTGTTTGAGTAGCATCCGCAATTTTAGTTATATTTAGTTAGGCACGCACTGTGTTGAGAGCGCTATGCCGGCACAGGTGAACGTGGCGCTAGTATAACTCGTCGCTTTTGCTTTCAACCTTTAATACGGTCCATCCACCGCTTTCTCTCCGCCACTCGCCACTCACGCTCGCATCTCCCACTCCACTCTCCTATCGAAACCACCGCCGACACCCCACCCCACCGTCACCATGGATCGGCAGCACATCAAGAGCTCACAAGAACAACCGTGAGTTGCCAGGCAAGATAGGAGATCGCGCGCTGGTTCCCGCCTAGCGATGCCGAGGAACCATGCCCACGGCCCGGTGAAGGTGATGACACGTGTTGAAAGGTAGCGTTTTCCTCGCCGCCGCACCATCCCGCGGTGACCATTCTCCTGCATGGCGCGCGAGGTGCACGCCTCGACCTCGTGCAACAGCGCCTACAGTGGATGTACCACACCCACCACGCCGCCGCCGCGGATGACATCACCGACGCTGTTCTGCTCTCCCAGCCCCATCAACAACGCCATCGAGAGGCGCAATCCATGGGTCATCGGCCAGACGAGGACTCGACGCCGAAGTCTCTCCGACGACTACTACTATGATGATTCTGACGACAGGTGGATGAGGTCGTCAGATTTCTCTCCGATCCTCCTCCGACGAGCCCGATGGCAGCCCGGGCGCCCGCCCTCGATGCCGTGGAGGCGTAAGAACAGCCCAATTGATGTGGATAAGTTGTCGGAGGTCACCGACAACCCGAGCTCGCCGTCAGGAAGCAAGAAGAGAGAGGGCGGCGTGAAGATGTGTAGGAGCCAGCGCCGCCAAGAAGAAGTGGGCGGCGTGAACAACAATGATGTGCGGCGCCCCAACGTCAAGATGTCAAGGAGGAGTGACATGTTGTCTTCAATTTCATAGTAGCGTAAAAGTTCAGCCACAAGATGTTAGTATGCCAAGCAGACGGCTTCTATCTATGTTAGTTCTATCTATGTTAGACTATCTATGTGTACTATCTATGTATGCCAAAGATGAACTTGCTATCTATGTTCACTATCTACTTGCTTTGTACTGCTATCTATGTTCTACCATATCTACTTGCTATCTAATTGAAGTATATCATCATCACAGGGCATTTCCAAGTATGTCACCACCGCCAAATACTAGGATATATATGAAGATATTGGCTACACATAATATATGCACAAGAAAACAATTTCATCATAGATAAAAGTCTTACTTACTTAACTTAGCATGAGTACTCACTTACTATAGTAGGTCTTAACATAAAAGTCATTACATCATAGATAGAACACCCGCTTCTTAAAGCATAACAGCCTTCCCTCATACCATCTTGATTCTGGTTCTGAAGCACATGAAACTTACCCAAAATATACACCTAACATGCATCACATTCCAAGGCCAACTATATATAGGCCTACTAATTACTTAACCAACACGTAACCACTTCACTCTATTATTGCCTTTGATCCTCTCCAACCTTATCTTTGTCGGTATGCCCAACATTGAGCAGATCAAAGAATAAGATACTCCAAATTTTCTTCTCTTGCTTAAGTAGGTCCCTTCCCTCCACTTACTTCATGGCCTTCCTCATGTTCTCAATGATATCGCTATTTTAAAGAATGCACCTTGCTCCTTGGCAAGCTTCACTTTTCCATACTTAACTCAACCTTTGCCTCATCCTCAAGTTGCTTCTTCTTCTCATTTAGTTCATTGATAGCCCGACTGTATAGTCCATGTCATGAGACATCTTGCCATCTTGATAGTCAAAAAGCTTGACACATCTTCCCCCAACCGGGTCGTAGTTGTTTGACAGAACTCAATTTCCTTCTTTAACTTGCCCACCTCTTTCTCATGAGCTTGTTTGTCCTTCACCCTACCCAAGTTCTTCTCATGGTACATTTCCCAAATCCTTCCTAGGCACCTTTGTAGAATCTCCTGCCAAGGACCATCTACCCACTCCACCACCCCACAGCTGACACCTTCATCCCATGTATAATTATTTAAAATTAGGCACAAAGCACCTTACTAACAAACTTAGTACATATAACTCAAGTCATTTAAGGGAATTATGCTTACTTAAATGCTCTCCTAATTCACCTAACATAATTCTTTCAAACTGCACACATCACCTTATTTAGCAAAGTAGATAAATTCAGCTAACTCGTTTTTTCGCTAATGATATATTCAACAATAGCTAATATAATTTCAGCTAATATGTGTTCTCAGTTCAAGAATTTATTTAATTCAGCTTAACTCAAGATCTACTTTCACATGTATGCTGACTTTTCAGCTTTTAGTTCTAAACACAACACACATGTCGGAGTAATGAGCCACGGTAGGCTAACTCGAGGCCCGAACCTTTCAAGACATCGGGCGGCCGCGCCTCAAGGCACCAAGATGAAGTGCCGCTCGTGGACTACCGAGGAATAGCCGCGCCTGTAGACGGCCGAGTCCGAGAGACCGACTTGAAGACAAGTCGACTCTAGTTGGCGGCTCTAGAGAAACCGCCCCAGCAAATCGCCCGGCACCAACGAAGCCCGCGCCTCATCAAGAAAGACAAGACACTTCTCGACCTGTGGACACGCTGGTACACAGTACAGATCGGCGGGATCTGGCCCCACGCAAGATCAGCTACTCGCCAAGGCCAAGACAAGTATGGCGAGGCCCCGCCCCATGACGGCTCGCCGGTACGCCCGGGACGACGGGACCCACCATTTAGCGAGAGCACGAAGACGATCGAGCCCTTAGTCGGATCTCGAGGGAGGTCGGCTCAGCAATGGCGGCCCTTCTCGACCCCACGCCATTAACCCGACGAGACGCAGAGGTTACAAGAATCGTCACAGCGGCGGAGGCTGAGCCACGCTTCCGACAAGCATGCGCCATTAACATCACGGCCATAAAGGATCAAGAAATGACAAGACCAGAGCGGGCTAGATTCCTGTTTACCTGACCGACTCAAATGGATTCCTCAAAGAGTCAAGGAGAAGCCAGAGAGATCGACAGCCGTGTCCTACACCCGCCAGACATTATTAGACTTCGGGGTAGGCCTATAAACCTCCCTGGCACCCATGCAAAGGGTTCCCAACCTCTAGAACTAGACCAACCCATAGAGAAAGGAGGAAGCTAGCCTTGCCTTCTCCTACCTCTAGCATACAACCTCGAGGAGCACCATTGTATTCACTTGTGCCTAGTGACCATGCGGAGACCCCTGCAGTAGGACTAGGGTGTTATCTCCTAGGAGAGCCCCAACTAGGGGTAGTGCGCCTGCCGTGGTATACGCCTCATACCACTCTAGGCACCCCATGATGTTCTACTCGCCCCCACCATGATAAGCCATCCATTGGCATATGTCGCACCCAACCCCGACATTTGGCGCCCACTGTAGGCGAGAGGTGCAGCACGTCCGAGACCTGTTTTGACGGGAACCTTATCCTCACCGCGAGCGAGCCAGCCCTTCATGCCAGACGGAGTCTACGCCGACGATCGCATGGCGCTGGAGATCAGGCGAGCTGCCTCGCCACCTTGTCAAGGTAGGTTCGCCTCTCCGATTTATGGGCTGGTCCATGCGGGTAATGATGGCCCGAGCCGCCACACCTCCCGATCAGCTCCATGTAACCAGCGAGCCCGCCGCGGACTTAGAATCCTGGCTCCACCGACCCGATGCTTGTCGACCCGACCGCCGCTGATGCGCTCCCCACCAACGGGTGGCTCATAACGAGCAGCCTCCTTGCGCGAGAGCAACGAAAGCGCCACGAAGGTGCTTGTCATCGCCACGCCGAAAGCACTCCGCGGAGGTGCTCATGACCCACTCAATGCGGCACCGCAAGACCCGATGGAGCCCATCCTAAGATGCCGACGCCGAGATGCTGGAAGCACACCGCATCCAGCTTGCCGAGGGCGCCAAGAAGCTGGCCAACATGAGACGCTCGTCGGAGGCCTACCAGCCGCGAGATGGACCGCGCTGGTGGCACCACCTCACCGCCCATTTTGGCACGGTCCAGCAGGCGCGTGGCTATCGCCAACCTGTTCGGGCAAATCACCGCCACGCCATGCCCATGAAAATATACGGCTGCCCAGGGCAGCAGAAGAGCCTGACAAGTTCGAGGGCGAAGAACGCCGCCAGAGCGCTGGCCCAACGCTCCTCGGCGCGCCGCCGAGTAGCGCGACATCCCGGACGCCGACTGTGGCCCACGGAAGAAGAGATAGGAAAATTGCCACCGCAGCCGACTCACATCACCATTGAGCGCGACCAAGATGGCCCGAGAGCAAAGTGAACGATGGGATGATGTCCGCCCCTCCCTTGCGTGAAAGGCGATCTCCCGCCGCCGTTGAACATTTCACACCACGCACCACTCTGGCCGAGAAGGAGTTTGAGAGAACGATGCCGCCACCGGATCGACTGCCTCAACCATCCTCGTGCTAGAAGAGGAAGATGAGTTGGTCCGCCTTTTGTCGCCTCAAATAAGACGAGACCTTCCCCAAAGGGTTCATGCTCCCAAGAGACACGCTTAAATACACCGCTCCATGAAGCCGGAGGACTGCTGGTTGATTACCCACGGCCACAAGATAGCACCAACAAATACGCTGTGAAGCACGCTCCGCCTCATGCCCAGGCACGACCTGCATGGCTGAACAGCCTCAAGCCCCGAAAGCATCAACAGCTGGGTTGATTTCACAAGGTTTCATCCGCAACTTCACCAGACGAGAAGGGCCGCCAAGCCTCGCCACTCTCCCTGCATACAAGGCCCTGAACGAGTCGCATCTACGACTACCTCACGGGCTGGGCCGAGTCTCAACTCTTGCGAAAGGTACGAGGAGGTGGCATCGATCATTTCCACCACGGGTGCCGAGGGCACCTCTCAAGCACCGACTCCTCCGCGACGAGCCGGCACTCGGCGAGCCTCGATCATAGCATAAACACGCCACGGCCGATTCCTCCATGAAGGCAGAGATCCAGTGTTGATGCGTCTCGCAAAGTGGCCCTCAAGCTCCTCGAACCTCGCTAGCGACGCCAATGGCACCAAAGAACCAAGGACAACAAGCTTAAGGCCATGCAGCCGGCTTAAACAAGCCGGGCAGTATGCATAACAAGACCAGCAGCCGGAAGGGCAACTCATCAAGCGCCGTAAGGGCAAGCCCAATTGGCTGCCGCTTTGTTTGTTGGGGAACGCTGCATAAAATAAAATTTTTCCTACGGTTTCACCAAGATCCATCTATGAGTTCATCTAGCAACGAGTGATAGGAGTGCATCTACATACCCTTGTAGATCATGAGCGGAAGCGCTCAAGAGAACGGGTTGATGGAGTCGCACTGCCGTGATCCAAATCACCGAGATCCTAGTGCCGAACGGATAGCACCTCCGCTCAACACACGTGACGGTCAGCGGACGCCTCCTGACCTTGATCCAGAAGGAGGAAGGAGAGGTTGATGAAGATCCAAAGAAGACGACGGGTGGTGGATGCAAGAGATTCAGCAGGCTTCGCCAAGCAACCATGGGAGGAGGAGAGGTGTAGCAGGGAGAGGAGGCGCCAAGACTTGGGTGCGGCTGCCCTCCCTCCCCCTTTATATAGGCCCCTGGGGGGCGCCGCCTGGAGATGAGATCTCCCAGGGGGGGCGGCCAAGGGGAGGCTTGCCCTCAAGGCAGTGGGCGCTTCACCCTAGGGTTTCCAACCCTAGGCGCATGAGGGGCCTGGGGGGCACCAGCCCACCAGGCTGGCCCACTTCAGCCCACGGGCCCTGGATAGGTGGCCCCACTGGTGGACCCTCGGACCTTCCGATGGTCCCAGACAATACCGTGACCCCAAACTCTCCGATGGTCAAACAGCACTTCCTATATATAATTCTTTACCTCCGACCATTCCGAACTCCTCGTGACGTCCGGATCTCATCCGGACTCAACAACTTTCGGTTTGCTGCATACTCATATTCATACAACCCTAGGCCACCGAACCTTATGTGTAGACCCTACGGGTTCGGGAGACATGTAGACATGACCGAGACGGTTTCTCCGTCAATAACCAACAGCGGATCTAGATACCCATGTTGGCTCCTACATGCTCCTCGATGATCTCATCGGATGAACCACGATGTCGAGGATTCAAGCAACCCCAGATACAATTCCCTTTGTCAATCAAGATAGTTATTTGCCCGAGATTCGATCGCCGGTATCCCAATACCTCGCTCAATCTCGCATCGCAAGTCACTTTACTCGCATCATAATGCATGATCCCGTGACCGACACTTGGTCACTTTGAGCTCATTATGATGATGCATTACCGAAAGGGCCCAGAGATACCTCTCCGTAATACGGAGTGACAAATCCTAGCCTCGATCCGTGTCAACCCAATGACACTTTCGATACAAGGCCAGTGCACCTTTATAGTCACACGCTTACGCCAGGACGCTTGGTACACCCAAAGCACTCCTACGGTATCCGGAGTTACACGATCTCATGGTCTAAGGAAAGATACTTGACATTGGAAAAGCTCTAGCAAACGAACTACACGATCTTGTGCTATGCTTAGGATTGTCTTGTCCATCACATCATTCTCCTAATGATGTGATCCCGCTTATCAATGACATCCAATGTCCATAGTCAGAAACCATGACTATCTATTGATCAACGAGCTAGTCAACTAGAGGCTCACTAGGACATGTTGTGGTCTATGTATTCACACGGTATTACGATTTCCGGATAATACAATTATAGCATGAATAAAAGACAATTATCATGAACAAGGAAATATAATAATAATCCTTTTATTATTGCCTCTAGGGCATATTTCCAACAGTCTCCCACTTGCACTAGAGTCAATAATCTAGTTACATTGTGATGAATCAACACCCATAGAGTTCTGGTGTTGATCATGTTTTGCTCATGAAGAGGTTTAGTCAACGGATCTCATACATTCAGATCCGTATGCACTTTACAAATTTCTATGTCTCCATCTTGAACATTTTCACGAATGGAGTTGAAGCGACGCTTGATGTGCTCGGTCTTCTTGTGAAACCTGGGCCCTTGGCAAGTGCAATAGCTCCAAGGTTGTCACAGAAGAGTTTGATCGCCCCACGCATTGGGTATGACTCCTAGGTCGGTGATGAACTCCTTCACCCAAATTGCTTCATGTGCTGCCTCCGAGGCTGCCATGTACTCCGCTCACATGTAGATCCCGCCACGACGCTCGCTTGCAGCTGCACCAGCCATCGCTTCCACCATTCAACATATACACGATCCGGTTTGTGACTTAGAGTCATCCAGATCTGTGTCGGGCTAGCGCCGACGTAACCCTTTACGACGAGCTCTTCGTCACCTCCATAAACGAGAAACATGTCCTTAGTCCTTTCGTGTACTTCAGATATTCTTGATCTGTTCAGTTGTTCCTTGTCGGGATTACTTTGGTACCTTCCTACCAAACTTACGGCAAGGTTTACATCAGGTCTGTACACAGATGGCATACATAATAGACCCTATGGCTGAGGCATAGGGATGACACTCATCTCTTCTATATCTTCGCTGTGGTCGGACATTGAGCCGAGCTCAATTTCACACCTTGTAATACAGCAAGAACCCTTTCTTGACTGATCCATTTTGAACTTCTTCAATATCTTATCAAGGTATGTGCTTTGTGAAAGACCTATGAGGCGCCTCGATCTATCTCTATAGATCTTGATGCCTAATATATAAGCAGCTTCTCCAAGGTCCTTCATTGAAAACTCTTATTCAAGTAGGCCTTAATGTTGTCCAAAGTTCTATATCATTTCCCATCAAAAGTATGTCATCTACATATAATATGAGAAATGCTACAGAGCTCCCACTCACTTTCTTGTAAACGCATGCTTCTCCATAAGTCTCAAGATAAACCCAAACGCTTTGATCATCTCATCAAAGCGTAATGTTCCAACTCCGAGATGCTTGCACCAGCCCATAAATGGATCGCTGAGCTTGCATACCTTGTTAGCATTCTTAGGGTCGACAAAACCTTCCGCTGCATCATATACAGTTCTTCCTTAAGATAGCCGTTAAGGAATGCCGCTTTTGACGTCCATTTGCCATATCTCATAATCATAGTATGAGGCAATTGCTAACATGATTCGGACGGACTTCAGCTTCGCCACGGAGAGAAAGTCTCATCGTAGTCAACCCCTTGAACTTGCCGATAACCCTTAGCGACAAGTCGAGCTTTATAGATGGTAACATTACCATCCGCGTCCGCCTTCTTCTTAAAGATCCATTTGTTTTCTATCGTCACGATCATCGGGCAAGTCTGTCAAAGTCCATACTTTGTTTTCATACATGGATCCTATCTCGGATTGCATGGCTTCAAGCCATTTGTTGGAATCTGGGCCCGCCATCGCTTCTTCATAGTTCAAGGTTCACCGTTGTCCAACAACATGATTTCCGTGACAGGGTTGCCATACCACTGTGTGGAACGTGTCCTTGTGGACCTACAAAGTTCAAGAGCAACTTGATCCAAGTACCTTGATCATCATCATTAATTTCTCTCCAAGCTGGTGTAGGCACCACAGAACATTTTCCCGAGCTGCACTACTTTCCCGTTCAAGAGGTAGTACTTCATCGAAGTTCTACTTTCCTCCCACTTACTCCTTTCGAGAGAAACTCTTTTCCGAAAGGATCCGCTCTTGGCAACAAAGATCTTGCCTTCGGATCTAAGGTAGAAGGTATACCCAATGGTTTCCTTTAGGGTATCCTATGAAGACGATTTTTCCGACTTGGGTTCGAGCTTTTCAGTTGAAGTTTTTGACATAAGCATCGATCCCCAAACTTTTAGAAACGACAGCTTAGGTTTCTTCCCAAACCATAATTCATACGTGTCGCCTCAACGGATTTAGACGGTGCCCTATTTAAAGTGAATGTAGCTGTCTCTAGAGCGATCCCCAAAATGATAGCGGTAAATCAGTAAGAGACATCATAGATCGCACCATATCCAATAGAGTGCGACACGACGCTCGACACACCGCTACCGAGGTGTTCCAGCGGCGTGAGTTGTGAAACGATTCCACATTTCCTTAAGTGTGTACCAAATTCGTGACTTAAATATTCTCCTCCACGATCTGATCAGAAGAACTTTATTTTTCGTCACGTTGATTCTCTACCTCATTCTGAAATTCCTTGAACTTTTCAAAGGTCTCAGACTTGTGTTTCATCAAGTAGACATACCCATATCTACTCAAGTCATCATGAGAGTGAGAACATAACGATATCCTCCATGAAGCCTCAACGCCATTGGACCGCATACATCGGTATGTATGATTTCCAATAAGTTGGTTGCTCGCCCATTGTTCCGGAGAACGGAGTCTTGGTCATTTTGCCCATAAGGCATGGTTCGATGTGTCAAATGATTCATAATCGAGAGACTCTAAAAGTCCATCAGCATGGAGCTTCTTCATGCGCTTGACACCAATGTGACCAAGGCGGCAAGTGCCACAAGTATGTGGGACTATCGTTATCAACTTTACATCTTTTGGTATTCACACTATGAATATGTGTAACATCACGCTCGAGATTCATTAAGAATAAACCATTAACCATCGGAGCATGACCATAAAACATATCTCTCATATAAATAGAACAACCATTATTCTCGGATTTAAATGAGTAGCCATCTCAGATTAAACGAGATCCTCGATACAATGTTCATGCTCAAACTTGGCACTAAATAACAATTATTGAGGTTTAAAACTAATCCCGAGAGGTAAATGTAGAGGTAGCGTGTCGACGGCGCATCACATCGACCTTGAACCATTCCCGACGCAAGATCGTCACCTCGCCCTTCGCCAGCCTCCGCTTATTCCGCAGCTCCCGCCGTGAGTTACAAATATGAGCAACGGCACCGTATCAAATACCTGTGAGTTACTACGAGTAATCGGTAAGGTACACATCAATTACATGTATATCAAATATACCTTTAGTGTTGCCGGCCTTCTTGTTCGCTAAGTATTTGGGGCAGTTCCGCCCAAAGGACCCTTCCTTTGCAATAAAAGCACTCAGCCTCGTGCTTGGGTCCATTCTTTGACTTCTTCCCGCAATCGGCTTACCGGCGCGCAACATCCTTGCCGCCCTTCTTGAAGTTCTTCTTACCTTGCCCTTCTTGAACTTAGTGGTTTTATTGACCATCAACACTTGATGTTCCTTCTGATTTCTACCTCGCCGACTTCAGCATTGAAAATACTTCAGAATAGTTTTCACCATCCCCTGCATATTGTAGTTCATCACAAAGCTCTTGTAGCTCGGTGGGAGCGATCAAGGATTCTGTCAATGACCGCCTCGTCTCGGAGGTTAATGTCCAGTGGACAAAGGTTGTGCAAACCTGCACATTTTGAGTATGTGCTCACCGATGTAACTATTTTCCTCCATCTTACAACTATAGAACTTGTCGGAGACTTCATATCTCTCACCCGGCATGAGCTTGGAAACCATTTTCAGCTCTCTAACATCTCATATGCTCCGTGTTGCTCAAAACGCTTTTGGAGCCCCGGTTCTAAGTCTGTAAAGCATGCCGCATCGAACGAGGGAGTAATCATCAAGACGAGACTGCCAAGCCGCTCATAACGCCTTGGTTCTCTCGATGGGTGCTTCACCAGCGGTGCTTCTAGGACATATTGTTTCTGGCTGCTATGAGGATGATCTCGTGTTCCGGACCCAATCCAATAGTTGCTGCCATCATCTTTCAGCTTGGTTTTCTAGGAACGCGCTGAAGTTCATGGTGACATGAGCGCTGGCCATTTGATCTACAAGACATTTTGCAAAGATTTTAGACTAATGTTCATGATAATTAAGTTCATCTAATCAAATTATATAATGAACTCCCACCAGATTTGACATCCTCTAGTCATCTAAGTGTTACATGATCCGAGTCGACTAGGCCGTGTCCGATCATCACGGAGACGGACTAGTCATCGCGGTGAACATCTCCATGTTGATCGATCTTCCATACGACTCATGTTCGACCTTTCGTCTCTTGTGTTCCGAGGCCATGTCTGTACATGCTAGGCTCATCAAGTTAACCTAAGTGTTTTGCATGTGTAAAACTGTCTTACACCCGTTGTATGTGAACGTAAGAATCTATCACACCGATCATCACGTGGTGCTTCAAACGATTTAACTTTAGCAACGCAAGCACGTTAGGGAGAACACTTTCTTGAAATTGTTATAAGGGATCATCTTATTTACTACCGTCGGTCTAAGTAAACAAGATGCATAAACATAATAAACATCACATGTAATTATATATAGTAGTGACATGATATGGCCAATATCATATAGCTCCTTTGATCTCCATCTTCGGGGCTCCATGATCATCTTGTCACCGGCATGACACCATGATCTCCATCATCATGATCTCCATCATCTTGTCTCCATGAAGTTGCTCGCCAACTATTACTTCTACTACTATAGCTAACGGTTTGGCAATAAAGTAAAGTAATTACATGGCGTTAAATCATTGACACGCAGGGCATACAATAATTAAGACAACTCCTATGGCTCCTGCCGGTTGTCATACTCATCGACATGCAAGTCGTGATTCCTATTACAAGAACATGATCTCATACATCACAATATATCATTCATCATTCATCACAACTTTTGGCCATATCACATCACAAGGCAATTGCTGCAAAAACAAGTTAGACGCCCTCAATTGTTGTTGCATCTTTACGTGGCTGCAATAGGGTTCTAGCAAGAACGTTTTCTTACCTACTAAAAGCCACAACGTGATTTGTCAACTTCTATTTACCCTTCATAAGGACCCTTTTCATCGAATCCGCCCAACTAAAGTGGAGAGACAGACACCGCTAGCCACCTTATGCAACTAGTGCATGTCACCGGTGGAACCTGCCTCACGAAGCGCACGTAAGGTCGGTCCGGGCCGCTTCATCCCACAATACCGCTGAAGCAAAATAAGACTAGTAGCGGCAAGAAAGTTGACAACATCTACGCCCACAACAGATTTGTGTTCTACTCGTGCAATAGAGAACTACGATAGACCTAGCTCATGATGCCACCGTTGGGGAACTGCATAAAATAAAATTTTCCTACGCTCACCAAGATCCATCTATGAGTTCATCTAGCAACGAGTGATAGGAGTGCATCTACATACCTTTGTAGATCATGAGCGGAAGCGCTCAAGAGAACGGGTTGAGGGAGTCGCTCGCATCGTGATCCAAATCACCGGAGATCCTAGTGCCGAACGGACGGCACCTCCTCGCTCAACACACGACGGTCAGGATGACGCCTCTCCGCCTTGATCCAGCAAGGGGAAGGAGAGGTTGATGAAGATCCAGCAAAGACGACGGCGTGGTGGTGGATGCAGCAGGATTCCAGAGGCTTATCCAAGCAACTCATGGAGGAGGAAGCAGGGTAGGAGGGAGGCGCCAAGACTTGGGTGTGGCTGCCCTCCCTCCCTCCTTTATATAGGCCCCTGGGGGCCGCCCCTGAGATTGAGATCTCCAAGGGGCGGCGGCCAGGGGGGAGCTTGCCCCTCACAGGCAGTGCGCTTCACCCTAGGGTTTCCAACCCTAGGCGCATGAGGGGCCCAGTGGGGCGCACCAGCCCACCAGGCTGGTTCCTCCCCACTTCAGCCCACGGGCCCTCCCGGATAGGTGGCCCCACCCGTGGACCTCGACCTTCCGTGGTCCCAGACAATACCGGTGACCTCAAACTCTCCCGATGGTCAAACAGCACTTCCTATATATAATTTTTACCTCCGACCATTCCGAACTCCTCGTGACGTCCGGATCTCATCCGGACTCAACAACTTTCGTTTGCTGCATACTCATATTCATACAACCCTAGCGCCACCGAACCTTATGTGTAGACCCTACGGTTCGGAGACATGTAGACATGACCGAGACGGTTCTCCGTCAATAACCAACAACGGGATCTGGATACCCATGTTGGTTCCTACATGCTCCTCGATGATCTCATCGGATGAACCACGATGTCGAGGATTCAAGCAACCCCAGATACAATTCCCTTTGTCAACCGGTACGATATTTGCCCGAGATTCGATCGGTATCCCAATACCTCGCTCAATCTCGCTATCGCAAGTCACTTTACTCGCATCAGAATGCATGATCCCGTGACTGACACTTGGTCACTTTGAGCTCATTATGATGATGCATTACCGAAAGGGCCCAGAGATACCTCTCCGTAATACGGAGTGACAATCCAGCCTCGATCCGTGTCAACCCAACATACACTTTCGAGATACCAGAGTGCACCTTTATAGTCACCCAGCCACATTGTGACGCTTGGTACACCCAAAGCACTCCTACGGTATCCGGAGTTACACGATCTCATGGTCTAAGGAAAAGATACTTGACATTGGAAAAGCTCTAGCAAACGAACTACACGATCTTGTGCTATGCTTAGGATTGTCTTGTCCATCACATCATTCTCCTAATGAAGTGATCCCGTTATCAATGACATCCAATGTCCATAGTCAGGAAACCATGACTATCTATTGATCAACGAGCTAGTCAACTAGAGGCTCACTAGGGACATATTGTGGTCTATGTATTCACACGGTATTCGATTTCGGATAATACAATTATAGCATGAATAAAAGACAATTATCATGAACAAGGAAATATAATAATAATCCTTTTATTATTGCCTCTAGGGCATATTTCCAACAGTTAAAATTAGGCAGCTTCAGTCCCACTTTCACCAGATTCCATGGCATAGCCCCGGCCTTTCCCCGCCACCTAATCGGCAAGATCCGTGATAGACGCCCTTTGAGACAAGGATCGCCTGGCCGAGAGCTACCGTTTGAGGGTGGACCTCAGAGTCCATACCATGCACTACTTGGCCGGCCCATGGCCAAGTAAATGCGGCCCCGCTATGCTTACCTCAAGATGAAGATACCGAAGTTCAAGGGAATTCTCACCATAGCAGAGATTACAAGAAGTATTCAAGGCAGCTAGAGCAGCAATGGTCAAGCCGAGTCCCTAGATCATGCCGTAGAAGTGCCCTTGACCGAAGTTGTGGCGATGGCAGGCAAGCAGCCGGAGGTGTCACCCAACCCCAAGGAGTCGGAAGTCGGCGCTCTGCTCAAGCCACCCAAAGAGACAAAGAAGATACCTTTGACCCGGAGCACCTGATAGGTATGTCACGGTGCGAACTCGACAAAGAAATAGATCCGCGGTTTGACACCGACACCATGCTCCGGAGCGCGCCGTGGGGGGCGTGGGGTTGGAATATGAGCTCATCGGAAAGGAACCACCGCGACGCTCAGTGTGGCTTGGAGGCGCAGCGGCGAGAGGAAGAAGAAGGAGGAAAGAATTGGGAGGAGGGACGCGCGTGCTCCGCCGCTCCCCCTCCCCCCTACTTATAGGCCTATGGGCTGCAAAGCCGAGGGGGCGATCGTGGGATTTACTGCGCCCACGACCCCACGCACCCACGTTTATCACACGAGTTACTGCACGCAGTAACTCCGCGAGAAACTCAACCGCCCACCTCGGCCGCAGCGGATCCGCTCGCGTGCCCAGGCATGGTTGTGGCGGGCCCAGCCAGCAGGCATGTCCCATCGCGAGCGTGGGTTGGTAGACTGGCCCGGCCTCTCGCCGCCACGTGACAAGCCCATAATGGGCGGCAGCCTGGAGGCTTAGCTAGCACGCTATTTGGTTCTCGTTGATGCGTTCGAAGTTTGGATAAGTCAGATTGGGTGAGTCCAACTCTACCAGTCGGCCCGGGAGAAGCCGTACGAGGCTCCACCTCAAGCACTTGGAGAAAGAAACTGCTGAGGCTCCTCGCTGCTCAGCTGCGGCACCTCATCAGCTTCAGGGACTACTGTCAGAGTAATGAGGCACGGGTAGGCTAACCCGAGGCCCAGAACCTTTCAAGACATCGGGGTTGGCTGCGCCCCTCAAGGCACCAAGATGAAGTGCCGCCTTCTGGTGGCCGGCTGGAGGAATAGCCGGCTACCCATAGACGGCCGAGTCTCAGAGACCGACTTGAAGACAAGCCGACTCCTAGTTGGCGGCTTCTAGAGAAACCGGCCCCTAGCAGTCGGCTCGTGGTGCCAACGAAGCCCGCGCCCTCATCAAGAAAGACAAGACAGGGAGTGGCTACAGCGTAGCCCATCCCCCCCCTGACCCAGGGACAGGCGTGGCCACAGTGCACAGTACCGGCAGAGATCTCCGTCCGGCGCGGCACTGTTGCCACTCCGCCCCTGGCGTCAACACAAGTATGGCGGGGCCCTGCTCCCACGACGGCATGTCGGTACGGCCTTGGGACGACGGGACCCACCATTCAGCGAGAGCACGGAATACGGCTGGAGCCCCCCAGTCGGATCTGAGGGAGGTCGGCCTCCAGCAGTCGGCCGGCCCCTTCCTCGGACCCCACGCGCCATTAACCAGACGAGACGCGGAGTGGCTACAGTAATCGCCCGCCAGGCGGCGGAGGCTGTAGCCACGCTCTCCTGACTAAGCCTGCGTCATTAACATCACGGCTATAGTGATCAGCAGCCGACAAGACCCGAGAGCGGTGGAGACGGCCTATCGGCCCCGTACCGGACCAGTCGGCGGGGCCCACTAGGCGGCGGGCCCCAGCAGTCGGCGGAGAAGCCGACGGCAAGAGAGACTGACAGCCAGGTCCTACACCCGGCCAGATTACTATTGTACCCCTGGGGGTAGGCCTATATAAACCCCCAGGACACCCATGCAAAGGGTTCCCAACCTGTTAGAACTAGACCAACCCATAGAGAAAGGAGGAAGCTAGCCTTGCCTTCTCCTACCTCTAGCATATAGCTCGAGGAGCACCATTGTATTCACTTGTGCCTTAGTGACCATGCGGAGACCCCGCAGAGCAGGACTAGGGGTGTTATCTCCTAGGAGAGCCCTGATCTGGGTAAAGTGCGCCGACGTTCGTGTCTACGTCTCATCCCGCTTCCAGGCACCGGCGACGTTCTACTCGCTCCCACCATGATAAGCCATCCATTGGCATATGTCGCACCCAACCCCCGACAACACATCTCTGCACAAATGAATACCTGCTGCACCAGCAAATCACATCTCCACCAGCAAAGCAAATAAGTGTTCATGATTTAATACCTGGATCATAGGACAACCCAGGAATCGCCTCCCTGTCAAAGCACCTTCAAAAGCTACCATCTTCTTCGGCCTCTGATGATGCATCATGCACGTCGGCTCGGATTCAGTGTAAGAACCATAGAAAGATGGTTCCACCACACTGTCTTCGAATCAAACCAAAAGCAACTCGGAATCTCCAATTTGGATGAACTAACCCTAACCCAAACTCCGTTCCACCATTATGCACTTACAAAGAGCTGATGATCCATTGAAACCATGCAGATGTCCTCGTCCGAGCTCTCCTCGTCATTCCAGGAGGGCATCCTCAAATTCTACCGCAGCAATGGCGGCGGCGGCGGCGACGGCGATATGCTCAGAGCACCAGGGAGAGGGAGAGGATGCGCGAGTGGCTGAGGTTGCTTCCCGCTTATTGGACCACCAACAGGCGCCGTTCCGACTGCGGACGCGCCGTTAACGGCCGTCAACGCGCGGCGGGCGTCGGTTTGCCAACATGGCAACTGATTCGTGGGCCCAACCGGTCAGATTCGGGGTTAGCGCGGTCGAAGCGAGCGCTTTCGTGACTTGGTAGTTTTTTGCCATGGTTTAGGACAATTTGGTAGTTTTTCGCACAAAATCGTAGAGTGGTAGTTTTTCGTCACGTTTCCGTCAAATGTGGTAGTTTTTGGTTAAATACTTGGAAAAAAGGTGGATATCTTCTCACCTGAGCTCGACACGGCATCATCGTTGATATGCAGGTTTACGGACCTTCAAGGTGGCTCATCAAAAGTGAAGTCATTGCTGGTGAACGAATCAGACCGGGGCAACACTCCGGGCGCGCCATCAAACTTCAGATCTAACACCCCACCAAGACTAAGACACCGAAGGGGGAAGCCATGCCTGTCATCCATCAATCACAAACCCAACATACGTTCAGTCTTTCAGATGTCGTCAATGCAGACCGCAATCTGCATCCGCTCCGGGACTACGACCTCCCAAGCTACGGGCCGACATTGGAGCAGACGCCGTCGCAATGAAGGAGCCCGAGGACACAAATCCACCAGACAGATTCCGAAATTAAGCACCGACCAAAGAGACGATCGTCTCGCCGGAGAAGAATCCGGAACTTCTTTATTCAGCATCACCATCATCGTCGCCGAAGCCCAGACGTCAAACGATCTAAAAACCTAAGCTACTAGGATCCTAGAACCTACAGCTAAAACGATCCGTACATGCGGGATCCGGCTATTGACATGCTTTATTTAATAAGCCAATAAAAGGTTATCAATTATTGTGTACAACAACTCACTACAATTTTTGTGTACCAATGTATGAATGCTGGATGCCCAACTGTGACCTGATATATTTGAATATTTATGCCCCATTTGCAACACATCAGCAATTATCTGGCCCGTTGAACCAACAAAGCCATTTACTCTGGTCGTCGACAATATTAGCATTGAAGACTTTTTTTTAAAAAAACTTTTCAAACATTGGGTCCTTGTACCATTTGGTAGCTGAGAATGGTCCTTGTACCATGTGCTCATGACCATGACCAATTGACCATTAGACTTGATTTTGCGGCTTTGCCCACGGGATCGTTGTTCAGCTCCAGCCCACAAATTTGAATTCTTCGTGGCACTGTTACATGTAGTTTTCTTCTTTCAAGTGCACCGTTACTTGTAGTTGTCCTAAAAAAGGGACATGCCTAAATCTTTTTGTTGGTGTAAACTCTGCAACAAAAATTTCATGCGAAGGGAACCGTGGTCCGTGGGCTCATTTGGTAACGTTTTTTTTTCCTTCCCTTTTGTCCCATGTTAATTTGTTAACTTGCACTAAAGGTGAGCTTTGGCAGGAGCCTGTTCATGACGCAAGGGAATCGATGCGACTGGGTGCCTTTTACTTTAGATACAAATGAAGTAATCTTGTATAGTACTTACGTCAGAATATGAGACTAGTTTAGAGTATACGATTAACGTATTGTTGGCGAGGTAAAAGTGCATCACCATTGTTCTTTTCTCTATTTTCCGTACTTTTTTCCCAAGTCAACTACACCTATATACTAATAAATCTGGTTTAACAGCGAAGTCCCGTGCGAATACGACGAATGGAAATGCATTTCGCCGTCCTAGTATTATGCTCGTCTCTTTCAAGGTTTTACCACACATCACTGTATCTGCATCCATGAACGATGCTCGCATCGTGGCATGTACAACATGTGCACCCGTTCATCCAGTGCCGATCGATCTTCTTGGTCTCGGTCGAGAGGGCAGGGTAGGTGCACGGGCGGGCTCTGGATCGATCAGGTCGTGTGTGGACAAACAGGACCTGTAGATCATGATGGCGACGAAAGAATGAAAAAGGAGAGACATGCTCGTTCAGGATATGTTGGGTGGCATGGCATTCGTCGTCGGTCGGCGTCATCTCCAACTCCGAGCGGCACCAAATCTAATCTGTTCACTCCTTTTTTATCAATCATCATTTGGTACCACACCAGCACCACCGGATCGATGACTGTGTACATCGCTCGGTGCGTTCGCAGTATATTCTGTGCCCACTAGAACGAAATGTGGCCAGCATGGGTTTCGTACCCTTTCTTCTCTAATGAATGATACGCACTTTCTCGTGCGTATTTGAGAAAAAAAAAAGAGTATCTCCAATCGCGCCTTCAACCAGCCCCTCATGCCTTTTTTTTGCGCCGGTTGGGCCCAGCTGCGCCCTGAGAAGCCTAATTTTCGCCGGCTCGGGCCGATTTTAGTGCCGATGGATTCAGGCCGAACCCGGCGTGCTGGGGGACGCCCTGGGGCGCCGGGGAAACGGTTTTAGCGCGTAATGGAGTGGGTCCGTCGAGTCAACAACTCGCCGCCTTCGTCGTCCTCATCGCCTCGGTTCCCGCGGGAATCAATGCCAAGGCTGCCGCGCTGTCGCGCCGGTCAGCCTTCCATTGATGCCTCACGGGCGGCGCAGTGAAGGCGCCGCAACGCTCGTTCCTTCCGCTCCTGCTGATGAAGCTATGTACCTAGGGTAGGGTCATAGGCCTGTCCAAGATAACCTCCCAAGGACATCACCCTAAAAACTAGAAGCATTCGAAGAAGAATCATCATCCACTCGACCATGAAGCGTTCCACTCGAAAGACTTGAAGTCACTCGACCATGGGGACTGTCACTCGACCGCCAAAAGGTCTAAAGCCACTCCGTATTGCAACGGTCAGTCATTACGTAGCTTTAATGATCATTATGTCACTTAACTACCAGCGTTACCAGTAACGCCCTGTCTTAATGTACCTTAAACCCTGTGTAATTGAGGACCGGAGGGGCCTGGCGAACTCTATATAAGCCACCCCCTCCTCAGTGACAAGGGTTCGCACCCCCTGTAACACACACGCATATAATCCAGTCGACCGCCTCCGAGCACCGAGACGTAGGGCTGTTACTTCCTCCGAGAAGGGCCTGAACTCGTAGAACTCGTGCGTACAACTTCTCCATAGCTAGGATCTTGCCTCTACATCCCTACCCCCCATTCTACTATCAGATTTAGAACCACGACAGTTGGCGCCCACCGTGGGGCGGGTGTCTTAGCGACTTGTTGGAGAAGTTACAATTTTTCCGATCCCCATTAGCATGGTTTCAGGCGGAGGATTGGCCGAAGGCCGCGAGACCCATCTCGGCGCGCTCGTGTTCGTCGCCGACGACTCCTCTTGGCTCCAAGAGGCTCCACTCGACGTCGAGGCGCTCCCCGTCCGCGGGGCGACGCACTTTCATGCGTGCGTCTGCGGCGTCCTTCTACGATAGCCGTCGACCCAGTATCGGTCGACTTCTGTGGCGTCTTCATCCCCTGCTGCTCGCTGGCGCAAGCGTTTCGGTCGGTCGCGGCTCCAGCGGTGGGTTAGGCACGCGGTGGCTCGCTAGTCGGCCACCCCACAAGTCACGGCAATCGAGCCCGACGAAACTCTCTACGGCATGTTCGACTGGCTCCGTCGAGACTGCATCCGAGTGCGACAGCAGTGACCCCGCGGCGGAAGTCCTGATGGTCAACGAACCGTGCAGTCCACCTGGCTTCCCCCGCGATGACGGTGGTGATGGCGGAGGCGATCCGTCGCGTGTCCACGAGGAGTACCGCCCCGAGCCTCACTCTTCGCAGCAGAGAGAAGAGCTTCGCCGCCGTAACATGGATGCACTTCACACTCCTATCGTTGGAGAAACCCCCGAGGCTCGGGCCTTGGAGGCGGCGACTGGCCAACAGCTGGCGACTGATGGAGAACCTCCAAAGACGCACTCGACGAGCGTGCTCGGCAGCGAGTTTCTAAGTCAAGTCGACGACAACTTTTTCCTCCTCCAACCCAGGTATACCGAACTTCGATCCAGAATCTCACAGCTGCTGCCCGAATAGCAGAGTCGATTCAGCCTTCCCAGTCAGAGGCTGGTAGAGGTTTGATGCAGATCCGGGCTTTGCTCCGGGCGGCGGGGGAGCAGAACACAGCAGTGTCATAGTCTCGGAATAGGATTCATAGTAGATCCGTAATGGCAGACACGGTTTAGTCGGCTCACAGCCCGAGACCGCCTCCAAGGCGTGAGGGACGTGGAGATCGACAGGATCAATACAGAAACCGTGAGCAGTATGATCGTCGTCGAGTACCCACGCCTCCCCCAAGGAGTGGATCATACGCGCCTCGGCAACACGATGACAGACGCCCTCACAGTGGTGGGCGAAGGATTCCAGTCGACCCCCGGGAGCCGGGCTTTGACGCGAGATCCATTCTCGTTCAAGGTCTGGTTGACAGGAACATGGCACATAGAGATGGCCACGATAAAGATCATCCGACCAGCAGCAGAGTGCATGTTTCAGGTCCCGAGTGTTTCAGCAAAGCCATCAGAGCAGCAGTGATTCCTCCCAACTTCAGGTTGGCAACTGGAGTCAGCAAGTTCACTGGCGAGTCCAAGCCTGATACTTGGCTTGAGGACTACCGAGTGGCTGTGCAGATTGGTGGTGGCAATGATGAAGTGGCCATGAAGCACCTCCCCCTGATGTTGGAGGGCTCGACGAGAGCATGGTTGAATCAGTTAGCGCCCGGCAGCATTTGTAGTTGGGAAGAGCTCGCCCGAGTGTTTGTTAGAACATTTGAAGGTACATGCAAATGGCCAGCAGGGCTAACAGAGCTGCAATCTTGTGTGCAGAAGCCGAATGAAACCTTGTGGGATTATATCCAGAGATGGATCACCACACGGTGGAAAATGTGCCAGATCACCAAGCAGTTTGTGCCTTCAAGGAAGGTGTCAAGTATCGAGAGTTGAATCCGAAGTTCGGTCGGACCAGAGATATGTCTCTGAGTCGAATGATGGAAATTGCCACCAAGTATGCTAATGGTGAAGAGGAGGATCGGCTACGGAGTGGCAAGCATAAAACAGTCGCCCACGAAACTGGAGGAGGGAACTCCAGCAGGAAGCAGAAGCGCAAAGCTGAGCCAGCTGCTCCTGGAGAAGCCTTAGCCGTGACTCAAGGAAAGTTCAAGGGGAAGCCCAAAGGGCCATGGAACCCTAAGAAAGTAAAAAATCAAGATGGGAATGATGTGTTGGATTTACCATGCCACACTCACACCAAAAAAGATGAAGAGGGTAATCTCATTTACCCGAAACATACCACTCGACAGTGTCGGCTCCTAATCCAGCAGTTCCGAGAGAAACAGACGAAAGAGAAGGAAAAAGAGTCAGACAAAGTTGAAGACAAAGAGGAAAGTGATGATGGTTACCCCCATGTCAATTCCATTCTGATGATTTTTGCTGATGTTGAGAGCAAAAGTCGACTGAAAGTCATCAACAGAGAAGTAAACATGGTCGCTCCGGTGACACCCAGTTATTTGAAGTGGTCTCAGACTGCCATTACATTCAACCAGTCTAATCATCCAGCGCACATAGCCACCCCTGGGAGGCAAGCATTGGTGGTCGACCCAGTCGTCGAAGGCACTCAATTGACTAAGGTTCTGATGGATGGTGGCAGTGGCCTGAATATACTGTATGCGAAGACCTTGAAGGGAATGGGCATTCTGATGTCCAGACTCAGTGAAAGCAATATGAGTTTCCATGGAGTTATTCCTGGCAAGAAGGCTGAGTCACTCGGCCAAATCTCCCTCGATGTGGTTTTTGGTGATTCCAAGAATTACCGCAAAGAAAAGTTGACGTTTGAAGTCGTAGATTTCCAGAGTGCTTATCACGTTATTCTGGGCAGGCCGGCTTATGCACGTTTTATGGCTCGACCATGTTACGTGTACCTCAAATTGAAGATGCCTGGTCCTAAAGGAGTGATTACTATCACTGGCAATCGGAAGAAGGCAGAAGAGTGCTTCCAGAAAGGCTCAAAGATCGCCGATGCACAAATGGCAGTAGTAGAATTGTAGGAATATCAAAAGAATGAAGATCCGAGTGATTTGTTGCAAGCTAAGAAGCCTGCCACAGATTCTGCATTCAAGTCGTCTGGTGAAACAAAGATGATTCAAATTCTCCCGACCGACCCCAATGCTGCTCCGACTCACATTTTGACAACACTTGACTCCAATAGGAAGAAGCGCTCATCTAGTTCCTCCGTGAGAACTGGGACATCTTTGCATGGAAACCTTCTGACATGCCGGGTGTTCCCAGGGGGCTGGATGAGCACCGTTTGCGAGTCGACCCAAGAGTGAAACCAGTCAAAGAACATCTTCGACGGTCCGCCGTGCAGAAGAGAAAAACAATTGGTGAAGAAGTGGCTCGGCTCCTAGCAGCTGAGTTTATCCGAGAGATTTACCACTCCGAGAGGCTAGCCAATGTTGTCATGGTCCCCAAGAAGGATGACTCACTTCGCATGTGCATTGATTTCAAGCATATCAATCGGGCCTGCCCGAAAGATCACTTTCCTCTCCCTCGCATCGACCAAATAGTCGACTCGACTGCGGGGTGTGAGCGCTTGTCCTTTTTGGATGCTTATTCCGGGTATCATCAGAGACGACTGTATGGACCCGATGAGATAAAAACAGCTTTCATCACTTCATTTGGGTGCTTCTGTTATGTCACCATGCCATTCGGCTTGAAGAACGATGGAGCCACATTCATGAGGATGATTCAGAAGTGCTTGCTCACTCAAATCAGTCAGAATGTGGAAGCATACATGGATGACATTGTGGTCAAGTCACATAAAGGTTCCGACCTGCTGGCTGACCTTGCTAAAACTTTTGCCAACCTCAGAAGGTATGATATCAAGCTTAATCCATCAAAGTGCACATTCGGAGTTCCGGGCGGAAAATTACTCAGTTTCCTCGTTTCCGAATGAGGGGTCAACGCTAATCCTGAGAAAGTTGGTGATATACTCCGGATGAAACGTCCTGTGCGTGTACACGATGTCCAGAAGCTTACTGGTTGTTTGGCCGCCTTAAGTCGATTCATTTCTCGCCTCGGTGAAAACAGCCTTTACTGCTTTACATTGTAGCCACTGGACAAGTTGTCAGTACAGTACTTACGGTCGAGCGGGAAGAAGAAGGAAAAGCATATAAGGTTCAGCGCCCAGTATACTATGTTTCTGAAGTTTTGACTCCATCAAAACAAAGATATCCACATTATCAGAAGCTGGTTTACGGGATTTATATGACCACAAAGAAGGTTGCTCACTACTTCTCTGACCATTCCATTACAGTCGTCAGCGGCGCTCCATTATCAGAGATTCTGAACAACAGAGATGCAACTGGCCGAGTGGCAAAGTGGGCGATTGAACTCCTTCCCTTGGATATCAAGTTTGAGGTAAAAAAGCTATCAAGTCCCAAGCAATAGCAGATTTCCTCGCCGAGTGGATCGAACAGCAACTGTCGACTCAAGTCCACTCGGAGCACTGGACCATGTTCTTTGATGGCTCCAAGATGCTGAATGGTTCCGGTGCTGGGGTGGTATTGGTATCTCCCCGTGGAGGCAAGCTCAGATATGTTCTTCAGATTCACTTTGATTCCTCTAATAATGAAGCAGAATATGAAGCACTCTTATATGGTTTACGTATGGCCATCTCACTTGCTGTCCGTCGCCTCATGGTTTACGGCGACTCAGATTTGGTAGTCAATCAAGTGATGAAGGAGTGGGATGTCAGAAGCCCAGCTATGACTGATTACTGCAATGTTGTAAGGAAGTTGGAAAAGAAGTTTGAGGGGTTAGAGCTCCATCATATACCCCGAATGAAAAATCAAGCAGCTGATGATTTGGCAAAGATAGGTTCCAAGAGGGAAGCCATTCCCAGCAATGTGTTTTTGGAACACATTCATACACCTTCAGTTCAAGAAGATCCTTTCACTGAAGAGCCCCCGCAGCCTAAGAGTGCCACAGATCCGTCTGAAGTCGAGGTCCCAGCCGTGGTCGATCTGATCATGGAGGTTTTAGTCATCACTCCTGACTGGACAGTGCCATATATTGCATATATCCTTAGGAAGGAACTCCCAGAGGTTGAAGAGGAGGCTCGACAGATCGTCCGTCGGTCCAAAGCCTTTACTGTGATAAGAGGACAACTGTTCAGAGAAAGTGTGACAGGAGTCAGCCAGAAATGCATAACACTAGAAGAAGGTCAAGTGATCCTCAACGATATCCACTCAGGGACCTGTGGCCACCATGCGTCCTCTCAGACCATTGTGGCCAAAGCATACCAAGTTGGATTTTATTGGCCACGAGCAAATGAAATGGTGAAATATATAGTCGACAAATGTGAAGGCTGCCAGTTTTACTCCAATATGTCCCACAAGCCTGCGTTAGCCCTGAAGACCATTCCACTCATCTGGCCCTTTGCTGTGTGGGGATTGGATATGGTTGGACCCCTAAGGACTGGTAGGAGCGGCTTCACTCATGTGCTGGTAGCAATCGACAAGTTTACCAAATGGATTGAAGCCAAGCCTATCAAGAATCTTGAAGCCAGTACTGCCATCAGCTTCATCAGAGAGTTGACATTCAGATATGGGTTTCCTCACAGCATCATCACTGACAACGGGTCGAACTTCGATTCTGATGAGTTCAGAGCCTTCTGCGCTTCCCAAGGCACACGAGTCGACTATGCTTCAATCGCCCACCCCCAGTCGAATGGACAAGCAGAAAGAGCAAATGGCTTGATTCTCAAAGGACTGAAACCCCGACTGATGCGTGATCTCAAGCACGCAGCAGGCGCCTGGGTCGATGAACTTCCATCAGTTCTTTGGGGATTGAGGACAACTCCCAATCGGTCGACTGGCCGAACTCCATTTTTCTTGGTCTATGGAGCTGAAGCTGTTCTACCGAGTGACCTGCTTCACAATGCACCCTGAGTCGAGCATTTCTCTGAAGATGAAGCAGAACAGGCCCGACAGGATGCAGTTGATCTCCTAGAGGAGGAAAGAGAGATTCCCTTAATCCGGTCGACCATTTATAAGCAAGACTTGCATCGATTCCACGCCAGAAACGTGAGGGGTCGAGCCTTTCAAGAGGGAGACTTGGTTCTTCGAGTGGATCAGCAGAAACCACACAAGCTTTCCCCTGCTTGGGAAGGTCCCTTCATCATCACCAGAGTTCTCCACAATGGAGCGTACCATCTTTAAAATGTCGAGCATCAGAAAGACGAGCCACGGGCTTGGAATGCGGAGCTGCTCCGCTCCTTTTATACTTAAGTACTCATTCGGATGAGATGTAATAAGAAATACCTTTGTAGTTTGTTTATCAAAGACAAGAGCTTTACAGTCTGCCTAAACGATTGTCGTTGCTTATATTTGCGTCTCAAATCCCAAGTGGGTGACTTAGCTGCGAATCCGTTTCGCCTAAGTTCGAAAAATCCTACCGAGTGGTGAGCAAGCCTCTCACTCGGAGGCTTAGCCGCGAGTCCGTTTCGCCTAAGTTTGAAAAATCCTACCGAGTGGTGAGCAAGCCTCTCACTCGGGGGCTTAGCTGCAGTCCAGTACTAGCCTAAGTTTGAAAAATCCTACCGAGTGGTGAGCAAGCCTCTCACTCGGGGGCTTAGCTGCAGTCCAGTACTCGCCTAAGTTTGAAAAATCCTACCGAGTGGTGAGCAACCCTCTCACTCGGAGGCTTAGCAGCAGTCCAATACTCGCCTAAGTTTGAAAAATCCTACCAAGTGGTGAGCAAACCTCTCACTCGGAGGCTTAGCTGCAGTTCAGTACTTGCCTAAGTTTGAAAAATTCTACCAAGTGGTGGGCAACCCTCCCACTCGGGGGCTTAGCTGCAGTCCAGTACTCGCCTAAGTTTGAAAAATCCTACCGAGTGGTGAGCAACCCTCCCACTTGGGGGCTTAGCTGCAGTCCAAAACTCGCCTAAGTTTGAAATATCCTTTGGAGTGTGAGCAACCCTCCTACTCGGGGGCTTAGCTGCAGTCCAGTACTCGCCTAAGTTTGAAAAATCCTACCGAGTGGTGAGCAACCCTCCCGGTCGGGCGTAGCTGCAGTCCAAGACTACGCCTAAGTTTGAAAAATCCTCTTGAGTGGTGAGCAACCTCCCACTCGGGGCTTAGCTGCAGTCCAAGACTACGCCTAAGTTTGAAAAATCCTACCGAGTGGTGAGCAACCCTCCCACTCGGGGGATTAGCTGCAGTCCAGTACTCGCCTAAGTTTGAAGAATCCTAACGAGTGGTGAGCAACCCTCCCACTCGGGGGCTTAGCTGCAGTCCAGTACTCGCCTAAGTTCGAAGCTCATTTCTATCCGCAAGGACGACGAGGTGCAGGTCAACTGCAACCTTCTACTTCGGAGCTGCGTCACAAGTACAACGTATGCTCCATCCCCATCCGCAAGGACGACGAGGTGCAGGTCGACTGCAACCTTCTACTTCGGTGCTGCGTCACAAGTACAACATATGCTCCATCCCTATCCGCAAGGAAGACGAGGTGCAGGTCGACTGCAACCTTCTACTTTGGAGCTGCATCACAAGTACAATGTACGCTCCATCCCTATCCGCAAGGACGACGAGGTGCAGGTCGACTGCAACCTTTTACTTCGGAGCTGCGTCACAAGTACAATGTGCGCTCCATCCCTATCCGCAGGGACGACGAGGTGCAGGTCGACTACAACCTTCTCCTTCAGAGCCGCATCACAAGTACAACGCGCGCCTCCACCCTTATCTGCAAGGACGATGAGGTGCAAGTCGACTGGAGTATCCACCCCGGGGCTGCATCTCAAGCACAAAGATTATTCCGTGTGGAGAACAAATTCCACTCAACTTCACAAGTACAAGGCAAATGCAAGCATATTCAGAGATAAATCAAGTTCAGATAAATCCTAAAGTTCAAGACCACGGATCAAAGTACTCGGGCATTCAGCCCGAAAGAGTTTAATGATTACAAAATCACTCGGCATTCCGAGGCAAATTTAAGGCAGGGCATAAAAGTTTGTTCACTCCGCAAGAAGAGGGCTGGCAGGCTCGACGAATTCGTCCAGGTCGATCCCGTCAGCAATCCGAGTGGCGGCAGCAATGAAGGTCTCCATGAAGGACTGGAAGTCGTGCCTCTTGGTGTTAGCGACTTTAATCGCTGCCAGCTTCTCTTCCCGAGCTTCTCGACAGTGGACACGAACCAGAGATAGAGCCACATCAGCGCCGCACCGGGCAGAAGACTTCTTCCATTCTTGAATTCGACTGAGAACTTCATTGAGCCGAGCCATCATAGACTCGTGGTCATTCTGAAGTGTTGCCATGGGCCAGAGAGCTGTGTCAATCCGCGACATCGCGACTTTCAGTCGGGCAAGATAATCAACGACACTAGTGATGCAGGTTTCCAGTCGGAGCACATTCATGGCAGCTTCATCCTTCACTGGAGAGTTGATGGGGTCCAAGCTTGGTTCAATTCGATCGGTCTCTTCCTCGAAGTCCCGGCAAAACTCTGCATATAAAATTCAAGGGTGAGTCAATGACCATATGTCGAGTCGACAAGAACAAACCGGTCGGATCAAAGAAAACACCTTTGCTACGTCTTGAGCTTGTGTTGGTTTTCCCGAAGAGGAGAGGATGATGCAGCAGAGTAGCATAAGTATTTCCCTCAGTTTTTGAGAACCAATGTATCAATCCAGTAGGAGGCCACACACAGGTCCCTCGTACCTGCACAAATCGATAGCTACTCGCAACCAACGCGATTAGGGGTTGTCAATCCCTTCACGGTCACTTACGAGAGTGAGATCTGGTAGAGATAATATTTTTGGTATAGAGATGCAAAGTGAAAAGTAAAAGCAAGGTAAAAACAAAGCAAGTATAAAAGTGATGGAGATTGATATGATGAGAATAGACCCGGGGGCCATAGGTTTCACTAGTGGCTTCTCTCAAGAGCATAAGTATTCTACGGTGGGTGAAAAATTACTGTTGAGCAATTGACAGAATTGAGCATAGTTATGAGTATATCTAGGTATGATCATGTATATAGGCATCACGTCCGTGACAAGTAGATCGAAACGATTCTGCATCTACTACTATTACTCCACTCATCGACCGCTATCCTGCATGCATCTAGAGTATTAAGTTAAAAACAGAGTAACGCCTTAAGCAAGATGACATGATGTAGAGGAATAAATTCATGCAATATGATAAATACTCCATCTTGTTATCCTCAATGGCAACAATATAATACGTGCCTTGCAACACTTTCTGTCACTGGGTAAGCACACCGCAAGATTGAACCCAAAGCTATGCACTTCTCCCATTGCAAGAACTACCAATCTAGTTGGCCAAACCAAACGGATAATTCGAAGAGACTTGCAAAGATAACTCAATCATACATAAAAGAATTCAGAGAAGATTCAAATATTATTCAGAGATAAGCTGGATCATAAACCCACAATTCATCGGTCTCAACAAACACACCGCAAAAACAAGATTACATCGAATAGATCTCCACGAGAGAGGGGGAGAACATTGTATTGAGATCCAAAAAGAGAGAAGAAGCCATCTAGCTACTAGCTATGGACCCGAAGGTCTGAAGTAAACTACTCACACTTCATCGGAGAGGCTATGGTGTGGATGTAGAAGCCCTCCGTGGTGGATGCCCCCTCCGGCGGAGCTCCGGAACAGGCCCCAAGATGGGATCTCGTGGATACAAGAAGTTGCGGTGGTGGAATTAGGTTTTTGGCTCTGTATCTGATCATTTGGGGGTACGTAGGTATATATAGGAGGAAGGAATGCGTCGGTGGAGCAACAGGGGCCCACGAGGCAGGGGCGCGCCTAGGGGCGCCCCACCCTCGTGAACCGCCTCCGTTGTTCCTTGGCATAGGGTCCAAGTCTCTGGATCAAGTTCGTGAGAAAATCACGTTTAGAAGGTTTCATTCCGTTTGGACTCCGTTTGATATTCATTTCTTGAAACACTGAAAAAGGCAAAAAACAACAATTACAGGCTGGGCCTCCGGTTAATAGGTTAGTCCCAAAAGTAATATAAAAGTGGAAAATAAAGCCCAATATAGTCCAAAACAGTAGATAAAGTAGCATGGAGCAATAAAAATTATAGATACGTTGAGAGCGTATCGGCATCCCTAAGCTTAATTCCTGCTCGTCCTCGAGTAGGTAAATGATAAAAGAGAATTTTGATGTGGAGTGATACTTTGGCATAATTTCAATGTAAATCTTCTTAATCATGGTATGAATATTCAGATCCGAAAGATTCAAGACAAAAGTTCGTATTGACATAAAAATAATAATACTTCAAGCATACTAACTAAGCAATTATGTCTTCTCAAAATAACATGGCCAAAGAAAGTTATCCCTACAAAATCATATAGTCGGCTATGCTCCATCTTCCCACACAAAATATTTAAATCATGCACAACCCGATGACAAGCCAAGCAATTGTTTCATACTTTAACATTTTCAAAACTTTTTCAATCTTCACGCAATACATGAGCGTGAGCCATGGATATAGCACTATATGTGGAATAGAATGGTGGTTGTGGAGAATACAAAAAGAGGGAAGATAGTCTCACATCAACTAGGCGTATCAACGGGCTATGGAGATGCCCATCAATAGATATCAATGTGAGTGAGTAGGGATTGCCATGCAACGGATGCACTAGAGCTATAAGTATATGAAAGCTCAACAAAAGAAACTAAGTGGGTGTGCATCCAACTCGCTTGCTCACGAAGACCTAGGGCATTTGAGGAAGCCCATCATTGGAATATACAAGCTAAGTTCTATAATGAAAAATTCCCACTAGTATATGAAAGTGACAAAATGAGAGACTCTCTATCATGAAGATCAAGGTGCTACTTTGAAGCACAAGTGTGGTAAAAGGATAGTAGTATTGTCTCTTCTCTCTTTTTCTCTCATTTTTTTTATTTGGGCCTTTTCTCTTTTTTTTGTGGACTCTTTTTTTTCGTCCGGAGTCTCATCCCGACTTGTGGGGGAATCATAGTCTCCATCATCCTTTCCTCACTTGGGACAATGCTCTAATAATGATGATCATCACACTTTTATTTTTCTTACAACTCAACAATTACAACTCGATATCTAGAACAAAGATATGACTCTATATGAATGCCTCCGGCGGTGTACCAGGATATGCAATGAAACATGAGTGACATGTTTGAAAGAATTATGAACGGTGGCTTTGCCACAAATACGATGTCAACTACATGATCATGCTAGCAATATGACAATGATGGAGCGTGTCATAATGAACGGAACGGTGGAAAGTTGCATGGCAATATATCTCGGAATGGCTATGGAAATGCCATGATAGGTAGGTATGGTGGCTGTTTTGAGGAAGGTATATGGTGGGTGTATGATACCGGCGAAAAGTGCGCGGTATTAGAGAAGCTAGCAATGGTGTAGGGATGGGAAAAAGTGCGTATAATCCATGGACTCAACATTAGTCATAAAGAACTCATATACTTATTGCAAAAATCAAGAAGTTATCAAAGCAAAGTATTACGCGCATGCTCCTAGGGGGATAGATTGGTAGGAAAAGACCATCGCTCGTCCCCGACCGCCATTCATAAGGAAGACAATCAATAAATAAATCATGCTCCGAGTTCATCACATAACGGTTCACCATACGTGCATGCTACAGGAATCACAAACTTCAACGCAAGTATTCTTTAAATTCAAAACTACTCAACTAGCATGACTCTAATATCACTATCTTCATATCTCAAAACAATTATCAAGCATCAAACTTATCTTAGTATTCAACGCACTCAAAAGAAAGTTTCACATATCTTGAATACCAAGTGTATTAACATTAAGCAAATCACCATGCTATTAACGACTCTAAAAATAATCTAAGTGAAGCATGAGAGATCAATAGTTTGTTTAAAACAAATCCACCACCGTGCTCTAAAAGATCTAAGTGAAGCACTAGAGCAAAAATTATCACGCTCAAAAGATATAAGTGAAGCACTATGAGCAAAACTATCAAGCTCAAAAGATATAAGTGAAGCACATAGAGTATTCTATCAAATTCCAATTCATGTATGGCTCTCTCAAAAGGTGTGTACATCAAGGATGATTGTGGTAAACTAACAAGCAAAGACACAAATAATACAAGACGCTCCAAGCAAAACACATATCATGTGGTGAATAAAAATATAGCTCCAAGTAAATTACCGATGGAAGTGGACGAAAGAGGGGATGCCTTCCGGGGCATCCCCAAGCTTTGACTTTTTGGTGTCCTTGGATTATCTTGGGGGTGCCATGGGAATCCCCAAGCTTAGGCTCTTGCCACTCCTTGTTCCATAATCCATCAAAAGAATTCACCCAAAACTTGAAAACTTCACAACACAAAACTCAATAGAAATCTCGTGAGCTCCGTTAGAGAAAGAAAACAAAGACTACTTTAAGGTACTGTAATTAACTAATTATTTATTTATATTGGTGTTAAACCTACTGCATTCCAACTTTTCTATGGATCATAAACTATTTTACTTGCCATAGATTCATCAAAATAAGCAAACAACACACGCAAAACAGAATCTGTCAAAAACAGAACAGTCTGTAGTAATCTGTAACTAACGCAAACTTCTGGAACACAAAAAATTCTACCAAAATTAGACGACCTAGAAATTTGGCTATTGATTAGAAGCAATTGGAATCAGTATTTTATCACGTTCAGGTGATTTTTAACAATTCGCGCACTGAGCGCAAAGTTTCTGGAAATTACAGCAAGATCAAATAACTATTATCCAAGAAGATCCAATAGGTTTAACTTGACACAAACACTTATTAAAACATAAAACCACATCTAAACAGAGGCTAGATGGATTATTTATTCCTAAATAGAAACAAAAACAAAAAACTAGAAATAAAATTGGGTTGCCTCCCAACAAGCGCTATCGTTTAACGCCCCTAGCTAGGCATAAAAGCAAGGATAAATCTAGGTATTGCCATCTTTGGTAGGCAATCCATAATTGGCTCTCATGATAGATTCATATGGTAATTTTATTTTATTTCTAGGAAAGTGTACCATGCCTTTCTTTAATGGAAATTGGAATCTAATATTTCCTTCCTTCATATCAATAATTGCACCAATCGTTCTAAGGGAAGGTCTACCAAGAATAATAGGACATGAAGGATTGCAATCTATATCAAGAACGATAAAATCTACGGGCACATAATTCCTATTTTCAACAATA
Source organism: Aegilops longissima (assembly GCA_021605205.1). Classification (NCBI taxonomy): domain Eukaryota; kingdom Viridiplantae; phylum Streptophyta; class Magnoliopsida; order Poales; family Poaceae; genus Aegilops; species Aegilops longissima. Next base: position 615,435,417 of record CM038679.1, on the reverse strand, counting down.
ATAACATCATTAATTCTCCCCATAGTTTTTTAATAGTGGAATCCGCAAGATGCAAGTTTAGAGAGCAATCATCAAAGTCACAGAAATCTAGCAAATCACACAAAGTTTTGGGAATAGTAGAGACACTAGCACCCAAATCACACAAAACATTAAACTCATGATCTTTAATTTTAATTTTGATAGTAGGTTCCCACTCATCATAGAGTTTCCTAGGGATAGAAACTTTCAACTCAAGTTTTTCCTCATAAGATTGCATCAAGGCATCAACAATGTGTTCGGTAAAGGCCTTATTTTGACTATAAACATGAGGAGAATTTAGCATGGATTGAAACAAGGAAATACAATAAATTAAAGAGCAATTTTCATAATTAAATTCCTTGAGATCCAATATAGTGGGTTTAGCAACATCTCGATTTTTATTTCTTTCAATCCCACTTTTATCAATTTCATCATCAAGATCTAAAAACTCCGAATTCTTAGAACGCCTTCTAGGTAAAGGAAGATCATATTCAGTTTCATCAAGATTCATATTGCAAAACAAAGATTTAATAGGGGACACATCAATAACTTTTAGATCTTCATCTTGATTTTCATAGGAATTAGAAGAACACGCTTTAATAAAGGCATCTTTGGAAGCACGCATCCTAGCGGTTCTTTCTTTGCACTCACAATGGAAATTCTTATAGCTTTGAGAGACTCATTGATATCATGCTTAGGAGGAATAGATCTAAGCTTTAAAGAATCAACCTCAAGAGAAATTCTATCAACGTTCCTAGCCAAATCATCAACTTTAAGCAATTTCTCTTCAAGCAAAGCATTAAAATTCTTTTGTGAATTTATGAACTCTTTAACACTATTCTCAAATTCAGAGGGCATCTTATTAAAATTTCCATAAGAGTAGTTGTAAGAATTTCCATAATTATTAGAAGGATTACTAGGATAAGTCCTAGGATTAAAATTCCCTCTATACGCGTTGTTACCAAAATTATTCCTACCAACAAAATTCACATCCATAGATTCATTATTATTCTCAATAAAATTAGACAAAGGCATATCATTAGGATCAGAAGAAACACTCTTAGTAGAAAATAATTTCATAAGTTCATCCATCTTTCCACTCAAAACATTGATTTCTTCTATAGCATGCACTTTTTTATTAGTAGATCTTTCAGTATGCCATTGATAATAATTAACCATAATATTATCTACGAGTTTAGTAGAATCTCCTAAAGTGATTTCCATAAAAGTGCCTCCCGCGGCCGAATCTAAAAGATTTCTAGAAGCAAAATTCAACCTGGCATAAATTTTTTGTATAATCATCCACAAGTTCAAACCATGAGTAGGACAATTACGTATCATTAATTTCATTCTCTCCCAAGCTTGTGCAACATGTTCATGATCAAGTTGCTTAAAATTCATAATATCGTTCCTAAGAGAGATAATCTTAGCGGGAGGGAAATACTTAGAGATAAAAGCATCTTTGCACTTGTTCCAAGAATCAATACTATTTTTAGGCAAAGATGAAAACCACGCTTTAGCACGACTCTAAGCTAAAAAAGGAAATAGCTTCAATTTAACGACATCATTATCGACATCTTTTTCTTTTGCATATCACATAAATCAACCAAGCTATTCAGATGAGTAGCGGCATCTTCACTAGGAAGGCGGTGAATTGATCTTTCATAACAAGATTCAACAAAGCAGTATTGATTTCACAAGATTCATATTGGCAAGAGGAGCAATCGAGTGCTAAGGAAATTATTATTATTGGTATTGGTGAAGTCACACAATTTAGTAGCATCTTGAGCCATTGCGACAAACAAGCAATCCAACACACGAGCAAACAAATGGACGAGGAAAAGGCAACGGGAAAAAGAGGAGGAGATTGGGAAAGAGAGGGCGAATAAAACGGCAAGGGTGAAGTGGGGGAGAGGAAAACGAGAGGTAAATGACAGATAATGTAATGCGAGAGATAGGGATTGTGATGGGTACTTGGTATGTTGACTTTTGCGTAGACTCCCCGGCAACGGCGCCAGAAATCCTTCTTGCTACGTCTTGAGCTTGCGTTGGTTTTCCCCGAAGAGGAGAGGATGATGCAGCAGAGTAGCGTAAGTATTTCCTTCAGTTTTTTAGAACCAAGGTATCAATCCAATAGGAGGCGACGCACAAGTCCCTCGTACCTGCACAAATCAATAGCTACTCACAACCAACGCGATTAGGGGTTGTCAATCCCTTCACGGCCACTTACGAGAGTGAGATCTGATAGAGATAATATTTTTGGTATAGAGATGCAAAGTGAAAAGTAAAAGCAAGGTAAAAACAAAGCAAGTATAAAAGTGATGGAGATTGACATGATGAGAATAGACCCGGGGCCATAGGTTTCACTAGTGGCTTCTCTCAAGAGCATAAGTATTCTACGGCGGGTGAACAAATTATTGTTGAGCAATTGACAGAATTGAGCATAGTTATGAGTATATCTAGGTATGATCATGTATATAGGCATCACGTCCGTGACAAGTAGATCAAAACGATTCTGCATCTACTACTATTACTCCACTCATCGACCGCTATCCAGCATGCATCTAGAGTATTAAGTTAAAAACAGAGTAACACCTTAAGAAAGATGACATGATGTAGAGGAATAAATTCATGCAATATGATAAATACTCCATCTTGTTATCCTCGATGGCAACAATACAATACGTGCCTTGCAACCCTTTACATCCTTTGGGTAAGGACACCGCAAGATTGAACCCAAAGCTATGCACTTCTCCCATTGCAAGAACTACCAATCTAGTTGGCCAAACCAAACGGATAATTCGAAGAGACTTGCAAAGATAGCTCAATCATACATAAAAGAATTCAGAGAAGATTCAAATATTATTCATAGATAAGCTGGATCATAAAACCACAATTCATCGGTCTCAACAAACACACCGCAAAAAGAAGATTACATCGAATAGATCTCCACGAGAGAGGGGGAGAACATTGTATTGAGATCCAAAAAGAGAGAAGAAGCCATCTAGCTACTAGCTATGGACCCGAAGGTCTGAGTAAACTACTCACACTTCATCGGAGAGGCTATGGTGTGGATGTAGAAGCCCTCCGTGGTGGATGACCCCTCCGTGAACTCCTAACAGGCCCCAAGATGGCATCTCGTGGATCAGGAAGTTGCGGCGGTGGAATTAGGTTTTGGCTTTGTATCGATCGTTTGGGGTGCGTGAGGTATATATAGGAGGAAGAATGCGTCGGTGGAGCAACAGGGGCCCACGAGGCAGGGGCATACAGGGGCGCCCCACCTCGTGACCGCCTTCGTTGTTCCTTGGCGAGGGTCCAAGTCTCTGGATCACGTTCGGTGAGAAAATCACGTTTCGAAGGTTTCATTCCGTTTGGACTCTGTTTGATATTCATTTCTTGAAACATCGAAAAAGGCAAAAAACAACAATTCAGGCTGGGCCTCCGGTTAATAGGTTAGTCCCAAAAGTAATATAAAAGTGGAAAATAAAGCCCAATATAGTCCAAAATAGTAGATAAAGTAGCATGGAGCAATCAAAAATTATAGATACGTTGGAGACGTATCAACCTTCAAGCATGACGAACAACTTCTTAGCAAGGCTTCCCAGATAACTCTCCAGATCGTTCCTCCTGCGGGCAATACCTTCGATCTTCTCGTTTAGATTTTCCTTGTCCTTCTTCAGGCGAGTCGCTTCCTTATTAGCTTTGTCAAGGGCTATTTTCAGCATGGAGTTTTCTTCCTCCAATTTGCCGACTCAAGCCAACTTCTGCTCAACGAGCGCGATTTTCTCATCAGCTTTTTTCTGCGCGGCCGCCAGATCTTGATCCTTTTTCGCCAGAGCTTGGTTCAGTTTCTCTGTAAGAAATAATGCTTGATTCAGGAAAAGCAGAATGAAATCCGGTTCCGGGATAACTCAGTCGACAGGTTTTCCTTACCAGCGGCGTTGTCCTTGGCTTTCTGCAGTTCTGTCTTGGCCAGCTCCAGATCGAGGTTGAGTTGAATCTGCTGTTTCTCCAGGTCAGCAAAACGAGCTCCAAGATCACAATATTTCTGCAACCAAAGGAAAGGTCAGTCGACAGGTGAAAAAATTGGTTATTTTGGAGAGACAAAAGGTTAAAGCCAACAAATTCTAAGACTACTGCCGAATCAAACATTCAACAGTAGTCTCGGGGACTACACCCAGTGGGTGCACTTAGCGTGCCCCCACTTGTTCAGTTTACACTCGACAAGGCTTGTCCAGCATGAGCGCAAAGAAAAACAACAAGAGTGAAAGCAACAAACAGAGTCTTCAGACCATAGTCGACTGCCAGCAGTCGACCATGGTCTCGGGGACTACACCCAGTGGGTGCACTCAGCGTGCCCCCACTGGTTCAAAGTTCCACTCGACATAGCCCGACCAGACCGAGTGAATAAATTCAAATTCCGATGCTCAGACCACAGTCGACTGCCCGCAGTCAATTATGGTCTCGGGGACTACACCCAGTGGGTGCACTCAGCGTGCCCTCACTGGTCAAAGATTCAATCGACAACAACATTATCAGCTCAAAGTGTGAGTATGTTCAGTGACAAATCAAAACACCTAGTGGGTGTACAGATGGAAGGCGCAGACAGATGCAAAGATTCTTGGAAAGAAAGTTTTCAGGTACTGTTGGGGATATAACTATTTGTGTAAGCCGCCCAGGAGGGGCCGGGTTACACAAATAAGACTCATCAGGAAGAAGCCCAAAGACCAAGCACGAAGATGGCGGTTCAATAAAGGGTCTAAGGCCCACAGGCGGCTTAAGGCCCATAGTGATAAACCGCCATGATGGCATGACTTGTATCATAAGGTAGATTTAACTAGTCGCCGAGCCGGACACTGTTTATGAGCCGGCCGGGACTCTGTAGACCGCAGGGCGTCCACCCGTGTATATAAGGGGACGACCCGCTGGCGGCTTAGGGCAAGAAACAACTCATCGAGAGCCGGGCATAGCGTATCTCACTCCCTGGTCATCGAAACATCAAGCAATACCAACCCAACTAGATGTAGGCCTTACCTTCACCGTAAGGGGTCGAACTAGTATAAACCTCTCCTGTCCTTTGTCCTGATTAACCCCTTTAAGCTTCCTAGTTGCGATGGCTCCACGACTAAGTCCTTTCAAGAGGACATCTGCCGTGACAATTCCACGACAGTTGGCGCCCACCGTCGGGCCAGCGCACGGTGGATTTGAGTTCTTGAAGGGCAGCTTCAAAGGGATCAAGGGATACACAGTGGTCCGGATGACCAAGAGTTGTCGCGGCAAGATCTACATCGACAACGAAGGCTGGGGCCCCGACGCCGACTCAATTGAGTACGGATACCGGGTCCCCTTCAGCGGAATCCACGTCTTCATCGGCCGGATTGGTGAGCCGGGCCCTGAGCCGGACAACTGCATCGACCTCATCGAGACGGCTCAGCGCGCGAGACCCTCCCGAGTTCAACCCGGCATGAAGCGTGCCTTTGTGGGTTGCATCCACGGAGAGGAACTTTCTAAAGGATCTGAAGATGGTGGTGAGACGGCCGTCCTCTCTGACGGTGATTCGTCCGCCGGTTCAACAGATTCGCTGTATCAAGTACAAGAGGGCATGCTTGGGGGCTGTTCTGACGGCTCTAGTATTCCGGACTCCTATGAGCCGCCAAGCTGGGCAGGAGTCTTCATGGCTGGTACTCAACCCGGTCAAAACTCAACGGCTGCAACAGCAATAACGTCCGGGCCAGAGGCGGCCGGGCGGGGAGGCCTGTCGCGCCTACTTTGCTCAGTCTTGATGGATCTCATGGATAAGCTGACGGCCATGTTAACCGCCACGGTTATTCCTGCAAATCAAGATGAGCATAACGCGGAGGTGGCAAAGGTGCGCGAGGAGATAGCTCGGGCCAAGGAGGCCTTGGCAGCTGAGGACACCAGGTTAGCTACAGAACGGGCGGCTTTGGATGCACGGGCGCAGCAACTCCAGTTAGAGGCTTTCCAGCTTAATATGAGCCTGAACACATCTAATGAGGTGATGAGAAGGAGGCACCAGAAAACTCAATCCCGTTCGCCTCCGGTTTACGACCCTCGAAACCTTTTCGCTACACCCGGTGCCGGTCCTAGCAACCCGCCCGCAAATCAGTTCATGACAACCGGAGCAGGAGGACTGGCTCAGCCTCGAGAGATGGCACCTCCTCATGGGAGTATGGCCCCTCCCCGCTATGTACCAATACCACCGGGTCATTTTGCCAACCCGATGGAGAACTTAATCGCAGCATCGGCGCGTTTGGCGGCTTTCCCAGTGGACGGTGATGATCCGACAACAGTGGAGACCCGAAGGATCAGAGACCTCGTCCAGACAGCCTTGGCTCAGCAAGAGACTTATTCCTACAGCGGGGACATGATTCATTCAACTCCTCCGCCTTGGTTAGCTCCGGCTCGTCCAAACCGGAGTCTGAGTTACAACAGGCACATGGAGTCAGAAGCTTTGTCGAGCAACGCCCAGCGCCTTAACCAGCCTGGCGGTTATAACCCGGTGCAGGACCGAATACGTCAGGAGGACGAACGGGCGGCTCAGCTAGCGGCTCAACAAACGGCTCATCAAGATCTCCCAGAGTATCCGACGACTTCCGTTGGAGCAGGAGTGGCTACTAGAACCGGCGGTGTTCCTTGTTTGGTGCCGGCTCTGCGGGATGTACGTCTACCCAAGGACTTCAAGGGACCTCTAAAGGTGCCGAATTACATGGCCGACTTACAGCCCGGAGCATGGATCAAAAGTTATGAGATGGCCATGGAGCTATTGGAGGTCAGCGACGCAGCAATGGCTAAGTAATTCACCATGATGTTGGACAGAATGGCCCGATCTTGGTTAAAGGGTTTTCCGCCCAATTCCATTAGCTCATGGGCGGAGCTAAAGGCCCGGTTTATCCAGAACTTCAAGGACACTTGCAAACAATCTATGTCAATTGTGGACTTGACTAATTGTAAGCAGGAGGAGGGTGAATCCACAACTCATTGCGTGCGCCGCGTCATGGAGATAATACATTCGTCTGATAAGATGGATGCCGACTCTGTAGTCCTCATGTTGGAGAAGAACTGCTGCTTTGAGCGGCTAAGGCAGAAACTGGGGCGCCTTAAGCGTGATTGCAATGATATGGGTACGCTGATGGCAGCTTTAGTCAAATACGCCAACTCTGATAGTACCAAGGATCCCGCATCTGATGCGGAAAAGACAGGGAAGGGAAAGAAGAACGGCAATGGAAAGGGTCAGCAGCATAACCCGATGAATCAAGGAGGCAACAAGCGTAAGGCTGAGGGTAACCCGGAGTTTGTGGCCAATGCCAATGCGCAGGGTAACAATCAGAGACGTAAGGGAAAACCGCCCCTCGATCTGGCGGGTCAGGCCCATCTCTTGAGCAGCTACTCAATGAGCCTTGCCCGAGACACGGCACCCGGGAACGACCCACCACTCACTTATGGAAAGACTGCGCGATCATGAAGGCTTTCAAGAATTCCAACATGTTTGATGGCAATCATGGGTCGGGCGGCGGCTCAGGAGCCGGCGGCTTTCATGGCCAGGGCGGCGGTTCAAGTTTCGGCTTTCAAGGAAATCAAGGCGGCTATAATCAACAACGATCGGTCAAGGGACACAGCAGCAACGATAAAGTTATTAAAGCCACCCGAAGCAGCTGAATGGTGGGCAGTATCATGTGTTCACCACTAATTTGTGCAAACATGACCAGAAGGTTCATAAGAGGGCCGTGAATTCTGTTGAGCCGGCGGTTCCCGTTATTTGAGGTGGTCGTAACAGCCCATTATATGGAGCGGGAAGATCACCCCTCCGGTTGATAATCCGGTCGATTGGCCTTGGTGGTAGCACCTCGGTGGGTGGATATAAATTCACTAAGGTACTCATGGACGGAGGTAGTAGCATCAATATCCTCTATTATGAGACCTTTCGTTGCATGGGGTTGACTGATAAGGACTTGAGGACGTCCAACACTGTCTTTCATGGAGTGGTGCCTGGTAAGTCGGCGTACCCAGTTGGCAAGATTGAACTGGAAGTGGCCTTTGGAGATGAGTATGATTCTAGAGCTGAGAAATTAACTTTTGAGGTGGTCAAAATCAAGAGTCCATATCATGCTCTGTTTGGTCGGCCAGCTTATGCCAAGTTCATGGCACAGCCATGTTATGTTTATCTGCAGCTTAAGATGCCGGGTCACAAGGGTACCATCACTGTGCATGGAAGTCGAAAGGTAGCCCTGGAATGTGAGGAGGGCGACGCGGAGCTTATGTTGAGTCTGTTTGTGCAGCAGAGGAGCTGAAGTTTTATCAAGACAATGTTGAACCGGCGGATATGACCTCTCTAAAGAAGCCAACCACCGAGCATGACCCGACGATGAAGTTTAAGTCGGCTGATGAAACCAAGCTTGTTGATTTCACTCCAGGCGATTCGTCTAAGCAGTTCAGTATCAGTGCCAATTTGGATCCTAAATAGGAAAGCGCGCTCATCGAGTTCATCCGTGAGAACCAGGACATCTTTGCATGGAAACCTTCTCACATGCCGGGTGTACCGAGAGAACTTGTTGAGCACACTCTCAATATTGATCCGAAGTATAAACTGGTCAGGCAGTTTCTTCGACGGTTCAACGAAGAGAGACGGAAAGCTATTGGAGAGGAAGTCGCCTGGCTCTTAGCGGCTGGGTTTATTGTGGAAGTTTTTCACCCGGAGTGGTTGGCTAACCCAGTGCTTGTGCTCAAGAAGAATGGCACCTGGCGGATGAGTGTGGATTACACGTACTTAAATAAGGCTTGTCCAGTTGATCCCTTTGCTCTCCCCCGTATTGATCAAATCATTGATGCTACGGCGGGTTGCGAGCGTTTGAGCTTTTTGGATGCTTACTCGGTTATCATCAGATCAAAATGGCGTTAAGGACCAGGAGAAGACGGCTTTCATCACTGTTTGGAGCCTTCGCTATGTATCTATGCCATTTGGGCTCAAGAGTGCCAGGCGATTTATCGAGATGTGTGTGTAACTGTCTCCACGATCAAATTGGGCGCAATGTTCATGCTTATGTGGATGACATCGTGGTGAAGTCTAGAGAGAAGGAAACCTTGATATCTAATTTGAAAGAGACCTTTGATAATCTCCGGGTTTATAAGATGATGCTTAACCCGACAAAGTGTGTATTTGGTGTACCTGCAGGCAAGCTCTTGGGTTTCCTGGTCTCAAACAGAGGCATTGAAGCTAATCCGGAGAAGATCAAGGCAATTACCTCTTTGGCTAAACCGGCGTGCATCAATGATGTTCAGCGACTGGTGGGTCGTGTTGCAGCTTTAAGCCGGTTCATAAGTCGGTTAGGTGAGAAGGCCCTACCGCTGTATCAGATGATGAAGAAAACGGACACTTTTGTCTGGAGTGATGCTGCTAATACTGCCTTTGAAGATTTAAAGAGACACTTGTCTGAGCCGCCGGTCCTTGCGACTCCCATTGATAAAGAGTCGTTGCTGTTATATGTGGCTGATAACTCACGAGCTGTCAGTGTTGCCATTGTGGTGGAGCGTAAGGAGGCTGGCAAGGAGCATCCAGTTCAACGGCCGGTTTACTATGTCAGTGAGGTGCTCATTGAGTCTAAGCAAAGGTATCCGCATTGGCAGAAACTTGTTTACGGAGTGTTTATGGCAAGCCGGAAGCTGAAGCAGTATTTTCAAGGTCATCCTATAACTATTGTAAGTTCTGCCCCCTTGGGAGACATCATCCAGAACAGGGAAGCCACGGGACGAGTCGCCAAGTGGGCCATTGAGCTTGGGCCTCATGGTTTAAAGTACATTCCACACACCACTATTAAATCTCAAGCCTTGGTGGATTTTATCAATGATTGGACGGAGTTGCGAGCACCGAGGAGAAGCGGATAACACATATTGGACTATTCACTTTGATGGGTCCGGGTAGTTGGAAGGCTCGGGGTGGAGTTGTTTTAACTTCCCCGAGGTGACAAATTTTGTTATGTGCTCCGGCTTATGTTTCCTTGTACTAACAATGCAGCTGAGTACGAGGCTTTACTCCATGGTCTCAGGATGGCCAAGGAGATGAGTTTGAGCCGGGTAAGGTGTTTGGGTGACTCAGATCTTGTGGCTCAACAGGTGTCAGACAAGTGGGATTCTAAGGATCCCCTTATGGCGGCTTACCGTCGTGCAGTTGATGTTGTGGCTGGACATTTCAAAGGTTATCAAGTGGAGCACATTGATCAAAGGAAGAATGAGGCGGCTGATGCTTTAAGCCGGCTGGGATCTCAGCGTAAGCCGGTGCCGCCTAACACCTTTCTCGATGTTTTGCATAATCCTTCTGTCAAGATACCTACAGAGGAAGAACTAGCGGTGCCAGACCCGGAGGCACAGCTGGTGGTAGTCCTGCACGTCATCCTGGATTGGACAGTGCCATATTTGGCCTATATGACCCGGAGAGAGTTGCCTGAGGATGAGACTTTGGCTTGACAAATCATCAGGTGATCCAAATCTATGACGATTGTTCATGGCGAGTTACATCACCGCAGTGTTACTAGGGCGTTTCAACATTGTGGGTCGCCTGCGGAGGTGATAATCCCCTAGTGCAAGGAATCATCGTAGCACTTTCCAAAGATGGAAGTGATAAGTATGGAGTGTCGAACCCAAAAGGAGCTAAAGGTAAGATCAATATTCTCTCAAGCCCTATCTGCCACCGTTACGACTCTACGTGCACCAAACATTTGCTTCCAACTAGCAACGAGTAATAAAACTACGTTGTGGGTATGAAGAGGGTAACTTTGCATGGTATCGGAGAGCTAAAATATAAAAGTAGGTGATTTTATCATAAAGATAGAATAAATTACTAAATAATATAAATAGCGAGTGTGGAATAATGATGGATCGGTGTGCGGAATTGTCCTAGGCAATTATTAACAAGACCGGTAATCACTATTGCAGTTTCATATGAGGGAGAGGCATAAGCTAACATACTTTCTCTACTTGGATCATATGCACTTATGATTGGAACTCTAGAAAGCATCCGCAACTACTAAAGATCATTAAGGTAAAACCCAACCATAGCATTAAAGCATCAAGTCCTCTTTATTCCCATACGCAACAATCCCTCTTACTCGGGTTTGTGTTTCAGTCACTCACCAATCCACTATAAGCGAATCGTGAAGTATTGCAACACCCTACAGCGGGAACCCCTCACGCTTGCGCGACACGGAGGGCACCATAGGGCAGCACCAAAATAAAACATACAACTCATACCAATCTAGATCATCAATCAACCCAAAGACAAAAGATATCTACTCAAAACATCATAGGATGGCAACACATCATTGGATCATAATATGTGGCATAAAGCACCATGTTCAAGTAGGGATTACAGCGGGGTGCGGGAGAGTGGACCGCGTAAAAGAGATGAGGATGGTGATTATGATGGTGATGTTGATGAAGACGATCACCGTGGCGATGATTCCTCCCGATGGCACTCGGCGCCACGTAAGAGAGGAGGAGAGGTTCTCCCCTTGTGCTTCCTCCTCCATGGCCTCCACCTTCGGTCCTTGGCCTTCATGGTGATGAAGACCCTCCGGATACTCCTCCATGGCCACCGGTGATGATGGCCCCCTCAGCAGAGTCTTGGAGAGGGCCCCGATTGGTTTTTCGTGGCTACAGAGGCTTGCGGTGGCGGAACTTGTGATCCAATCTCCGTTCTGGAAGTTTTAGGGTACGAGAGTATATATGGGTGCAGGGAGGACGTTGGTGGACTTCCAGGCTAGCCACGAGGTAGGGGGGCGCACCCCCCACCCTCGTGGGCAGCCCGGGACTCCCCTGGTGAGCTTCCTGTACTCAATGGGCTTCTTCTAGTCCAAAAACAGGTTCCATGGAGTTTCAGGTCTTTTGGACTCCGTTTGATATTCCTTTTGTTTGAAACAATAAAATAGGCAAAAAGAACAACAATTCTGGGCTGGGCCTACGGTTAATAGGTTAGTCCCAAAAATAATATAAAAGTGGAAAATAAAGCACAATATTGCCCGAAGAGTAGATAATATAGCATGGAGTAATAAAAAATTATAGATACGTTGGAGACGTATCATGCATCCCCAAGCTTAAATCCTGCTCGTCCTCGAGTAGGTAAATGATAAAGAGATAATTTTTGATGCGGAATGCTAGTAAGTGCTTAAGTTTGATCAATGATAATTCCAATCACTTTTTCTAGCATCAATATGTGTCATAATAGCAGCTTATCTCATAAAACTTTTCATGATCAAGTAACAATCTATTCACAATGTCAAGCATGGTTCAGAAACTTCATTGAGAACTAACAAACTATAATCTCAGTCATTGAAGCAATTGCAATTTGTCATAACATCAGAAAGAGTCAAGAATAGAGCTTTTCAACAAGTCCACATACTCAACTATCATATAGTGTTCTACAATTGCTAACACTCACACAATACTTGTGGTTACGGAGTTTCAGCCGGACACTGAGAAAGATAGGGGCTTATTGTGTTGCCTCCCAACGTATTCACCTTTAGGTGATGTCAACAATAATAGCCCATGCTAACTTACATCCAATTGATATATATATATATATATATATATATATATATATATATATATATATATATATATATATATATATATATATATATCATGATATTTCAAACACAAGGAGCTTGCCAAAGGATAAAATGAAAAAGGGAATGGTGAGGATCACCTTGACTCAAGCATAAGTAAAAACATAAAGTAAAAGATAGGCCCTTCGCTGAGGGAAGCAGAGGTTGTCATGCGCGTTTAGGGTTGATGCACAAAATCTTAATGCAAAAGAACGTCACTTTATATTGCCCCTTGTATGTGGACCTTTATTATGCAGTCTGCCGCTTTTATTTCTTCCGCAACAAGTTCGTACAAAGTTTATTTTCTCTGCACTAATAAGTCATGCATATTTAGAGAGCAATTTTTATTGCTTGCACCGATGACAACTTACTTGAAGGATCTTACTCAATCCATAGGTTGGTATGGTGGACTCTCATGGCAAAACTGGGTTTACGGGTATTTGGAAGCACAAGTAGTATCTCTACTTGGTGCAAGGGATTTGGCTAGCACGAGGGGGAAAGGCAAGCTCAACATGTTTGGAAGGTCAATGACAATATACTTTAACTGAGATGTCGGAAAACATAAACCATTACGTTGTCTTCCTTGTCCAACGTCAACTCTTTTAGCATGTCATACTTAATGAATGCTTCACAATCATAAAAGATGTCCAAGATAATATATTTGTATGTGAACCTCTCTTTCCTTATTACTTCCTATTAATTGCAATGATGACCAAAACTACGTTTGCCAATTCTCAACAACTTTTATGCCTCATACTTTCTATGTGTGAAGTAATCACTAACCATGTTATAAGCAAATGAAACATATAAAAGTTCAGATTTATGACATTCAATTCATTCCCCCATTTACTCATAGGATATATATGAAGCACATGAGTAAATGACAAACTACTCTAAAAGATATGAGTGAAAGACACTGAGTAGTCAAATAATTAACTAGCCATGGGAGGGTTCCTTTTCTATTCAAATTTTCAGATCCAATGATTTTATTCAAACAGCAAGTAAAGCAAAATAAAATGACATTGCAAGGATAGCACAACTCATGTGAAGAAGCAAAAACTTAGGCTCAACCGATACTAACCGATAGTTGTTGAAGAAGAAAGGTGTGATGCCTAACGGGGCATCCCCAAGCTTAGATGCTTGAGACTTTTTGAAATATTATCTTGGGGTGCCTTGGGCATCCCCAAGCTTGAACTTTTGTGTCTCCTTAATTCCTCTCATATCATGGTTTCTCTTTTTATCAAAAGCTTCATTCACAACAAACTCAACAAGAACTCGTGAGATAGGTTAGTATAAACCAATGCAAAACCTTATCATTTCCTACGGTAACAAATCACTAAAATTATTATTCAACATTGCATACTAAATGCCTCTGCATATTTAATACTCCTATCCTCAAATAGAATCATTAAACAAGCAAACATATGCAAACAATGCAAATATAACAGCAATCTGCCAAAACAGTATAGTCTGTGAAGAATGCAAGAGTATCAATACTTCCCTAAATCCAAAAACTATGAACTAAAATTCCCACTGTAATAAATTTATCAGAGCTCATTATGCAAAAGGTTTCATCATTATATCATTGTCTGAATTTTCTAGAGAATTTTTGCAACAGCGGTAAACTGTCTGTTTTCAAACAGCAACATGTATACTAGCAAAATAAGCATGGCAAAGGCTATCCTTGACTTTTTTTATTGAAACTAAAGATGCAAAACACTATTATAAATATCAGCTAGCTAATACTAACAAAATAAAATGACGCTCCAAGTAAAACACATATCATGTGACGAATAAAAATATAGCTCCGCGTAAGGTGTATCGATAATTTTGAAGACGAAAGAGGGGATGCCTTCCGGTGCATCCCCAAGCTTAGGCGCTTGAGTCTTCCTTGAATATTACCTTGGGGTGCCTTGGGCATCCCCAATCTTAGGGTCTTTCCACTCGTTATTCTCCTCATATCGATATCTCACCCAAAACTTGAAAACTTCAATCACACAAAACTTAGCCAAACTTCGTGAGATAAGTTAGTATGATAAAGAGCAAACCATTCACTTTGGTACTGACAAAGACAAGGTTCATAATTGTTTTCACACAATGCCTACTGTACCATATCATTTATACAAATTATATTGAGAAATATAAGCCATAGAAACTAGAAAACAAGCAGACTATGCAATGAAAACATAATCTGTCAGAAACAGAACAGTCTGTAATGATCTGAACAATAACCATACTTCTGCTACTCCAAAAATTATGAAAAATATTGGTGGACATGAGGAATTTTTCTATTAATCTTATGAAAAAATAATCAACTCAAAAGCACTCTTCTGTAAAAAAAATGACATCTATTCTCGTGAGCGCAAAGTTTCTGTTTTTAACAGCAAGATCACATTAACTTTCACCCGAGTCTTCCCAAAGGTCTTACTTGGCACTTTATTGAAACAAAAGATATAAAACATGATTAATACAGTAGCTTAATCATGTAAACACACAAAAATAGTAAGGGTAAATATTGGGTTGTCTCCCAACAAGCGCTTTTCTTTAATGCCTTTTAGCTAGGCATGATGATTTCAATGATGCTCACTTTAAAGATAGGAATTGAAACACAAAGAGAGCATCTTGAAGAATATGACTAGCATATTTACATCTAACACACTTCCTATGCTTAGGGATTTTGTGAGAACACAACTTATGGGAACAAGAATCAACTAGGATAGGAAGGCAAAACAAGTATAACTTCAAAACTTTAAGCACATAGAGAGGAAACTTAATATTATTGCAACTCCTACAAGCATGTATTTCTCCCTCATAATAATTTTCAGTAGTATTATGAATAGCAACTTTGTTCTCATACTCAATTGGAACCTCTTCCGAAATAGTGGAATCATTACTAGCTAAAGTTGACACTCTTCCGAATCCACTTTCATAAATATCACACTAAGATTCAACATCCTCCAAAATAGTGGGATCACTAATTCCTAAAGTTGACACTCTTCCAAACCCACTTTAAATTATAGTATTATTCATACTCCAAAAGGTATAAGTTAAGTTCATGGAGCATTCTACAACTTACAATATCCAAGCTCAAAATGTATAAGTGAAGCACATGAAGCATTCTATAAAACCATACTCAAAGGATTTAAGTGAAGTACGAAGAGTAATTCTATAAGATCATAATTAAAAGATTTAAGTGAATCAAATGAAGTATTATATAAATAAATGAAGGGATATCTCATGCTAGCATGGTTCTTGAAGAAAAGGAAAAACACGAAGGACACAAATCATGTGAACAAAACAAAAACCGAGGTATACCGATATTTGTTGAAGAAGAAAGATGGGATGCCAACCGCGACATCCCCAAGCTTAGATGCTTGAGTATACTTTGAAATATTTAATTGGGGTGCCTTGGGCATACGCAATCTTGAACTCTTGCCTCTCTTTATTCTTCTCATATTGATAGCTCCTCGACCTTCAGACACTTCATCCACACAAAACTTTAACAAAAACTTGTGAGATCCGTTAGTGTAATAAAGGAAATCACTACCTCTAGGTACTGTAATGAACTCATTCTTTATTTGCATTGATGTTAAATCTACTGTATTCCAACTTATCTATGGTTCATACCCTCCGATACTACTCATAGATTCATCGAAATAAGCAAACAACACACGCAAAACAGAATCTGTTAAAAACAGAACAGTCTGTAGTAATCTGGAAGTTTGCCAAACTTCTGTAACTCCTAAAATTATAAACTAAATTTTAAAATTTGAAAATTTTGTACATAATTAATTTGAATAAAGGCTCAGACCCATTTGACTTTCCAGTAGAAAACGAAAATTCACGCACTACATCCAAAGTTTCTGTTTTTGTTCTGCACATAGCAAACAAGCAATCTAATCATCCTAAAAACAAGGCTTGGCACATTATTTTTATAATACAAAGAATATATACAAGGGGATAATTATTTACAGAGAAACTTCCATGAAAAATTCTACATTGTTTCTGTGAGCATGAGCAAAAGTGCTCAAGGTCGACCCTCACTTCTTCAATGCAAAACCTTCCAATCACTTTTCTTTTTGAAAAACTTTTTAGGCATGAGAGGCAAGTAATAATTTTTTTGTATTTTAATTTTTAATTTTTTTTTGTATATTTCATCCACAACTAAACAGAAACAAAAAGGAAAAACAAAATCTACTTATTGAAGTAAGCAAACAAGCACACACGAGAATATCAACCCCACGCTATTGCTCCCCGGCAACGGCGCCAGAAAAGAGCTTGATAATCCCCAAGTGCAAGGAATCATCGTAGCACTTTCCAAAGATGGAGTGTCGAACCCACAAGGAGCTAAAGGTAAGATAAATATTCTCTCAAGCCCTATCTGCCACCGATACGACTCTACGTGCACCAAACATTTGCTTCCAACTAGCAACGAGAAATAAAACTGCGTTGTGGGTATGAAGAGGGTAACTTTGCATGGTATCGGAGAGCTAAAATATAAAAGTAGGTGCTGTTATCATAAATTTAGAATATATTACTAAATAATATAAATAGCGAGTGTGGAATAATGATGGATCAGTGTGCGGAATTGTCCTAGGCAATTATTAACAAGACCGGTAATCACTATTGCAGTTTCATATGAGGGAGAGGCATAAGCTAACATACTTTCTCTACTTGGATCATATGCACTTATGATTGGAACTCTAGCAAGCATCCACAACTACTACAGATCATTAAGGTAAAACCCAACCATAGCATTAAAGCATCAAATCCTCTTTATTCCCATACGCAACAATCCCTCTTACTCGGGTTTGTGTTTCAGTCACTCACCAACCCACTATAAGCGAATCATGAACATATTGCAACACCCTACAGCGGGAATCCGTCACGCTTGTGCGACACGGAGGGCACCATAGGGCAGCACCAAAATAAAACATACAACTCATACCAATCTAGATCATCAATCAACCCAAAGACAAAAGATATCTACTCAAAACATCATAGGATGGCAACACATCATTGGATCATAATATGCGGCATAAAGAACCATGTTCAAGTAGGGATTACAGCGGGGTGCGGGAGAGTGGACCGCGTAAAAGAGATGAGGATGGTGATGATGATGGTGATGTTGATGAAGACGATCACCGTGGCGATGATTCCCCTCCCGATGGCACTCCGGCGCCACCGGAAGAGAGGAGGAAATGTTCTCGCCCTTGTGCTTTCTCCTCCATGGCCTCCACCTTTTGGTCCTTGGCCTTCATGGTGATGAAGACCCCTTCGGGATACTCTTCCATGGCCACCGGTGATGATGGCCCCCTCCGGCAGGGTGCCGGAGAGGGCCCCGATTGGTTTTTCATGGCTACAGAGGCTTGCGGCGGCGGAACTTCTGATCCAATCTCCGTTCTGTAAGTTTTAGGGTACAAGAGTATATATGGGTGCAGGGAGGACGTTGGTGGACTTCCGGGCTGGCCACGAGGTAGGGGGGCGCGCCCCGGGGGGTGGGCGCGCCCCCACCCTCGTGGGCAGCCCGGGACTCCCCTGGTGAGCTTCCTGTACTCAATGGGCTTCTTCTGGTCCAAAAACAGGTTCGGTGGAGTTTCAGGTCTTTTGGACTCCGTTTGATATTCCTTTTCTTCGAAACACTGAAATAGGAAAAAAAAACAGCAATTCTGGGCTGGGCCTCCGGTTAATAGGTTAGTCCCAAAAATAATATAAAATTGGAAAATAAAGCCCAATATTGCCCGAAACAGTAGATAATATAGCATGGAGCAATAAAAAATTATAGATACGTTGGAGACGTATCAGGAGGGTCAGGAGATACTTCGTGAGATCCATGAAGGAGACTTGGTCATCATGCCGGCTCAAAATCTCTTGTTGCCAAAGCTTTCTGTCATGGTTTCTATTGGCTGACGGCTCATGCTGACGCGGAGGATCTGGTTAGCAAATGTGACGG
Organism: Aegilops longissima; assembly: GCA_021605205.1. Lineage (NCBI taxonomy): Eukaryota > Viridiplantae > Streptophyta > Magnoliopsida > Poales > Poaceae > Aegilops > Aegilops longissima. The sequence goes on along the minus strand of CM038679.1, from coordinate 615,416,832 downwards.
ATGTCAAAAATTCTCATGACGAGCTCATGTGCCGGCTCAAGAGTTGAGGGTGATTCCAATTACTTGGCCGTTCGCAGTCTGGGGGCTTGACATGGTTGGACCTTTCAAGAGGTCTAAGGATAAAAAGACACACCTCCTGGTGGCAGTGGATAAGTTTACAAAGTGGGTTGAGGCAGAGCCGGTCAGTAAGTGTGATGCAGCCACGACAGTTCAGTTCATGAAAAAGGTGATCTTTTGTTTTGGTTTTCCACACAGCATCATAACTTATAATGGCACTAATCTCTCCAAAGGTGCCATGAAAGAGTTCTGTCAACGAGAACATATCCGGCTTGATGTTTCGGCTGTTGCTCATCCTCAATCCAATGGTCAAGCAGAGACAGCTAATCAGGAGATCCTGAAGGGTATTAAACCCCGACTCTTAGTCCCTTTACAGCGAACTCCGGGTTGTTGGGTGGAGGAGCTACCCTCTGTACCGTGGTGCCTCAACACTACGCCTAACAGATCTATAGGTTATACACCTTTCTTCTTGGTGTACGGAGCAGAGGCAGTCCTGCCAAGTGACATCCGGCACGACTCACCCCGCGTGGCGGCTTACGTTGAGGCTGATAACGAAAAAGCTCGTCAAGATGCACTTGACTTGTTGGATGAGGAGCGAGACTTGGCAATAGCCCGCTCGGCGATTTACCAGCAAGACCTGCGCCACTATCACAGCCGCCGGGTTAGAAGCAGAGCCTTTCAGGAAGGCGACTTAGTGCTCCGGCTCATCCAGGATCAGTCTGATATGCACAAGCTATCCCCTCCTTGGGAAGTATGCACAAGCAATAATCTGAACAACGGGTCATACTACCTCATCGATGTTCGAGAGCACAAAGACTCACGTAAGTCGGAGGAAGAGACCCGCCGGCCGTGGAACATCGCTCATCTTCGGCCTTATTATACTTGAGCCACCGACTCTCAAGATGTATATATTTTAAAACTGTATATATTATATAAAGCAATAAAGCAGGACCTCTGTCCTTTTCACCGTCAAAGGTTTATATGTCTTCTTTATCAGGTGGTGGAAACAACCAACAGGGAGCGGATCATATCTGAATCCGGCTTTCCCTTTGGTCCGGCTTATGATCATATCTGAATCTAGCCATGATCACTTGGGGGCTTCCTGTTCAAACATAGGTCGTATTCGAACCAAAGAGAACATAGCTGTCGATACCCACTTGATCGGCATCGCCAAAGCCACTGGGGGCTATATGATCGTATCCGAATCTTAGCTTAACCCCTTTGGAACGGTTCACTGATCGTATCCGAATCAGAGGCCTTTGAAATTAAGTGTACTATTCATTATACTTTGTAAGTGTAAATGTTATTAAGGGCCAGGTGAACATTATATGTGCCTTAAACTCACTCTCATGATTTGGGTCACATAAGCCGGCGAGAATACCAAAAAGATCGCAGGTATGCTATTGTGATTATAATCATAAACTGGCCTTTATATGATGTTTTGGTTCGTACTCCGGGTAATCAATACTTTATGTGACCCCGGATGCGATAAGTCGCCAAGAGAATTCTATCTGTTTTATATGCAGGATAAGGTAAGCGAGTTTTTAACATCAAGGAAAGATCAACATAAGCTGGAAGTATGTAGGATGGCGGCTTACGAAAGTATTAAGTGCCACAAACATGCGCGAAGGCATGACAAAAATTGAGAGGTTTTTCTACCCTATTACAAGACTCCCCGAGTCTGAATAATGAAGCATTGTTTTCGCAAAGTCATAAACGCCTGGCGGTTCACTCCTTTGGTGGGCTTGAAGATTCCAGGTTATCCTTCTCCGCCTCTTAAATCCGCTGCCCTGCCACGGAAGGTTAGCGAGGCCCGTCAATGCCGCTTAAGGCTTCAAACTCAGCTTCATCATCTATTAAACCGGCTGGGTTAACTTCAGGGCAAAGGTGTGCTTACGAGTTGGAGGGATCAGGCTGATGTCACCATAGTGAGGTGTTGGAATTCTCCGGTTCTCGCTGTCATAGCCCGGCTGATACTTGGTAAGGTCAATATCGTTCCCAATGATAGTAGCAACAGGACTTACGACTCTCACACAACTGGTAAAGTCTGTCTCGTCAGATAAAGAGCCGTCTTCCTTCAAGCTGGGATATCCAAGAGCAACGTCTGCCAGGTCTAATTCTGGAAGCAACGCCTTGGCCCGGCTCAAGGCAGCTATAGCCCCGGTTCTGGCAGATGCCCGTCTTAGCTCTTGGATCCGCTGGGGTAGCACGGCAAGCCGCTTTAGCACATCTTGCAGGAGATGGGGAACGTCATTTGATAAAGCCACAACGGCCAAAGCACGTTGTGACCCGGTGTACAGTTGCTCCACCAGAGTGTAAACCGCCTTCAGCTTGATCAACATGTTCTGCTTGAGGTTTGTGCTCCTGGGGCCTGCGTTCATAAACATAAGGTGAGCCGGAGATGACAATTAAAATAGTCATCAAAGGAAGGATTGCAATATTCAAGGTTATATATAGTAACTTACCGAAGATTTCTAAGACCATTTGAGATATCTGGCGCTTTAAGCGGATAGCTCATTATTATTCGCAATTAGCGTTCTCGCTGTCTCGGTCCGGGTCACCAGTGAGGCCTTCTCATCAGCCCAAATTTTCTTCTCCGCCTCAAAAATCTTCTTCAATTTCTCTTGTTCAGAGACGCTAAATTCAAATTTGGAGTTGGCCTTTTGAAGTTCAAGTTCTTGAGCTGCCAGGCGGCTCTTCAGGTCAGCAATTTCCGACTCAAATTGACTTGTGATGGCCTGCATTGATGCCAGGTTATAATCAAAATCATGGTAAGATAACATTAAAGTCCCAAGTACTTTGCAAGCAAAGGTACTTGACACTTGGGGGCTAATGTATGCTGAACAATTTTTAAATTTACAATGCCGGTTCATGGTAATTAAGTACCAAGCACTTTGCAAGCAAAGGTACTTGACACTTGGGGGCTAATGTGTATCGCAAGTTCAAGGTATCATGTTACAACCGGGTTAAATATCTTCTTTCTAAACCGGACAAAGCAATGCTAAGCAGTTTTCTAAGTCTACAACATATTTATCCATAAGCAATAGACTTGGGGGCTGATATAGTAAGTATGACTAAGAAAAGTAGCATAAGTTATACCTTAGATTTTTGCTGTATTTGCTTCACCATGTTAACTTCCAGGTCATGGCTGCTATGTACTTGATTGATATAGCCAGAGACTATGTCTCCAATGCTCAAATGAGTATATTCTGCAATGTCTAACTTGGCCTTTCGGCGCTCCAAAAGCTCCTCCTTGGCATAGCACTTGGCAAGGACAGTGGGCTTACCCGGCTCAACAAACTGAGTCTTCAGAATCTCAACTTCCGGATCAATTGTCTTGGTCGGGCTAGGAGCTTCCGGGTTATCAGAGCTGTTGAGAGTATCTTCGGCGGGTGGATCAGAGGTTGGTACTGGAATGTCAGAGGCTGGTTCAGGCGGCGGCTGATGGGTAGAACTGTCGAGGCGGTGTGCCAAGCTCGGTTCGATCACGACCGGGTATTGGGACGGCTTGCTCATTTTTGCCCTCTTACTGGTTTTCACTTGTACGCTATGGACAAAGGCAGAAGGATGAGTACAAAAGCTTGAGTAAAGTAAAGCATAAGGTAAACAAAATTATATTACCCAGGGGCAGTTTTGAAAGTCGGCATGTTAGATTGCATAGACTTGCCGGAGGAAGGAGAGGTATCCTGATAATTGGAGTCAGATGGATTGAGAGGTTGACGAATTAAACCCGCCAAAGGGTAAACAGAACGTAAACCGGAGATAACCTCAGCCCGACGCTTCCTGGTTATGTCAGGTAAGCCGGAGGAGAGCTCTACATCCTTGCTGGTCCGGGTCTGCCTCCGGCTTTCAAATTGCTGTTGCTTCAAAAGAAATTGAGGATCTTGGTAAGCCAAAGTATATGAAAATCTTACTTTCCGGGTTACTCTTCGAATTTTCTGATGCGGTAGGGGCTCACAGTTGGAGGAGATTATAGTTACCTCTTCCTCGACGGCTTGGCTGTTCCCCATATCTTCCTGAAAAGATTTAATGTCAGCAAGGTGATGATAAAGAGTCAAGGGAGTTAAAAAGTTACCTCTTCATCATCATCATCAGAATCGTCAAGTTTAAACATATCCGAAGCGCTTGGCTTCCTCTTCCTCGAAGTTCCAGTCTTGGCGGCTTTCCTTTCGATTCTTTTTGCCGCTCTAGCTTGTTTGGCCGCCTCATGGTTATACTTGACCTTCCAGAAGTTATCATCGGCCTATGAAAAATGATAAGGGGTTATGAGTAAAAGTAAGGTATAACACAGTAAGGAGTAATTATTGAGGTTGATGACTTACTGTAGGGCCCGGGTTCTTTTTGCAGAAAGGAAGTAAGCCAAAGGCATTACTGGTCACCGTGCCCTCTTTCAGCAATGTCTGGGTCGTAGCATCCACCACATCATCAGGTAAGTCGTCGGGACTGTGACGCAGTGGGTCATTCTTCTCGCCTGAGTAAGTGCACATTAAGCCGGGGCAGCGGCTTAACGGAATCACTCGCCAAGTGACCCAGACTTGGACCAGGTCAATGTCGTCTAAGCCATTTCCTAGAAGAGCTTTAATTTTACTAATAGTGGGAGCGAGTGGCAGACGTTCAACAACAGTCAGTTTATCCGGTAACGGGTGATTGGATTCAAGGCGCAAGGCGCGGAAGCTGGGCAGAGGATTTTTGTCAGCCGGAGAAGTATCCTCGCAGTAAAACCATGTCTGATTCCAATCCTTTGGATGACTCGGCAGTTCAACATAAGGAAAAAGGCAATCTCTCCGCCGCTGAATCGAGATGCCACCAAGTTCCAAACTGGGCCCGTTGGCGCGTTCGTTCTGCCGGTTTAAGTAAAACAATTCTCTGAATAAAAGTAAGTTGGGTTCTTCCCCAAGGTACACCTCGCAGAAGACTTGGAAGTTGCAAATATTTGACACGGAATTGGGCCCGATGTCTTGAGGTCTGAGATCGAAGAAATGTAAAACATCCCTGAAGAATTTTGAACCGGGTGGAGCGAAGCCCCGGTTCATGTGATCAGTAAACACGATCACCTCCCCCTCCTTGGGTTGAGGCCTCTTCTCTGACGGGTTAGGAGCACGATAAGACATGACCTCTCTCTTGGGAAGGTGGCCGGATTTCACAAAGTCAGACAAAGTGCTTTCTATAACAGTGGATTTGACCCAGTTGCAGGTCACAGGAGCTTTGGGAGCCTTGGGTGCCATTGTATAAATTGAAGCCTATAACAAAATAAGAAGTTCTGGTTCAAATTTAACCCGGAGGAAAACATTTTTAGTCTATTCAAAATGGTGGCTTAAGAAGGGGCCTAATGACATATGGGTAACTATGCAGTGATATTTAAGCCGCTACAGGTATCAAAGGCAGTTAAATTTTCTTAAGCTGCGGGAAGCATGCAAAGCTGACAATCAGTGTTGTTTTCTTAAACTGGCTACATGAGCTACCGTGTGAAGTGGATCTAACAGATATAGTTTTTTGGCTAAGTATGGAACAAACAGGTTTCACAAGTTGCAGCTATTATTTTGGATCAAACGGCTGTTCTGAAAGGAAAAATTTCTAGACCTAGAACTGACACAGATGAAGCTCATAGGCTCAAACGGGGCCTCTGTGCAATGGAAAGGGATCTATGTGCATTTGGAAGCAGGTGCGAAACAGCTACAAAGCAGTTTTATCTTGTCTAAAGATCGAGAAAAAGGCGTCGGAGGTGGAATCTATCAAGGGTTCGTGATGGGCGGCGACGAACACCGACGAACTCGAAAATCACTAATGCAGATCGAGAGCAGGGAGGGAAAAACTTACAGATCAGAGTTCTTGTGGAGATCCATCGCATTTTCTGGTCAAGTCGAGGTTGATCAGCGACCTGAGTTGGTGAAGACGAGGAGATCATGGCGGCGTGGCGGAGCTCAAATGTGAGGAGACAATGGCGGAGGAAGGCGACCGAGAGGAGAATGAAAAAGACCTAGGTCGTGCCTATTTATAAGGAAAGGCCGGTGAGACGGCAGTAGAAACGAGGAGACGGACATCATTATCCAGTGACCCGACACCTCGGTTTTGAAATGGTCGATAAAAGCAAAGATCCGTTGGAGGATATGGCGGAGTAAAAAATGAATTTAAGTAAAAGGTGACGTCACAGCGGGTTAACACGGATCCACGAGATGACGTCATGGCGGGTTAAAAACCTTTGCACAAGCAGAAGGTTGAAGGTTTATTTCTTAAGGTATTTTAAGATTGATGTGAACCGGTTCAAATCAATCTGGGGCCTAATGTTGGGGATATAACTATTTGTGTAAGCCGCCCAGGAGGGGCCGGGTTACGCAAATAAGACTCATCAGGAAGAAGCCCAAAGACCAAGCATGAAGATGGCGGTTCAATAAAGGGTCTAAGGCCCACAGGCGGCTTAAGGCCCATAGTGATAAACCGCCATGATGGCATGACTTGTATCATAAGGTAGATTTAACTAGTCACCGAGCCGGACACTGTTTATGAGCCGACCGGGACTCTGTAGACCGCAGGGCGTCCACCCGTGTATATAAGGGGACGACCCGCTGGCAGCTTAGGGCAAGAAACAACTCATCGAGAGTCGGGCATAGCGTATCTCGCTCCCTGGTCATCGAAACATCAAGCAATACCAACCCAACTAGACGTAGGCCTTACCTTCACCGTAAGGGGCCGAACTAGTATAAACCTCTCGTGTCCTTTGTCCCGATTAACCCCTTTAAGCTTCCTAGTTGCGATGGCTCCACGACTAAGTCCTTTCAAGAGGACATCTGCCGTGACAATTCCACGACAGTTGGCGCCCACCGTGGGGCCAGCGCACGGTGGATTTGAGTTCTTGAAGGGCAGCTTCGAAGGGCTCAAGGGATACGTAGTGGGACGGATGACCAAGAGTCGTCGCGGCAAGATCTACATCGACAACGAAGGCTGGGGCCCCGACGCCGACTCAATTGAGTACGGATACCGGGTCCCCTTCGGCGGAATCTGTCGTGGGAACGACTCCGACAGTAAGAGAGGGGTAGGATAACGGAGCATGATCTATCGAGATGCATACGGGTGACACGGTGGTTTTAGCGAGTTCGGGCCTCTCACGGTGGAGATAACAACCCTACGTCTCGTGCTCCGGAGAGGCTTTGTTTTATCTGAGTATATATCCGGAGATTACAATGTGTGTATGAGAGAGAGGCGGATCCCCATGCACGAGCTAAGTCCGAGACTAATGGTGAAAAAGAGAGAGGTGGAAGAAAAGCCCCCCTAGTCTAGTGGTGGTGGGTGGCTTATATAGAGTGTGCCACCCCCTCACCTCCTATGTTACAAGTGGGGGTGTTAATTCTATAACTCAGCCTACTACTAGGATGATGCTTCAAGTGCCTTGTCGACTGTTGGTCTTCACATATCCGAGTGAGTCGTACGGTCGAGTGGAGAACTGTCATCCGAGTGGACGGTATGCTGCTTGGTCGAGTGGATAGTATGCTGCTTGCCTGAGTGGATAGTATGCCTGTGTGAAATTTACCTGGACCCACATGTTGTGTGGACCCCATGCTTCATGATATTTCGACCCTTCGTGGGCCTACGTGTTATGTATATCCCCAACATTAGCCCCGAATCGATTGCGATTTTGCGAAGCGAGTTTGTGCAAGACACAGTTTGGTCCAGTGATTACGAAATACGGTACATGTCGTCAGCGCTTTGGACAACCAAGGTTTGAACAAAATCTCAATAGATTCCGGTACCATGCTTCCAGTGATCGGGTAAGTGCCTGTGAGGAGCAACTTGGTGACATTCGTTCATTTCTCGGAAGAGGTTAACTCGTGATCTGAGCATGGGTGTGTCATTAAATCTGTGCAACAAGATTGACACATGGACTGCTCTCTTAGAGAGATGCCATTCTTATCCCGGAGGAACGTCAACACGAGTCGGTTTTAGATCCACACTTGTGAGTTTCACGCTTTGAGTCCTAGAAGAAGGCTCAAAACAGGTCCACGGAGGAGCGTTAAACTCACCTTATAGATTTTTTTTTGGAGTGATTTGGAGCTGGACCTGCATCGAGTAACTGATTACTCGGAATTTCTTCACGCCTGGAACGTGTCTTTTTTTGTTGTTTGGCCTTCACTCGGACCGGGCGGACCATTCCGAGTGAATACCATTCCAGTGGGGGCACGCTGAGTGCACCCTTGGGTGTAATCTCGAGCTGCCGTCATTGCAGGCGGTCGGCGGAGTCTTAGAGCCTGTCTTTTTTGTTGTTGTTCATCACTCAGACTGGTCAGGCCGTACCGAGTGGAGATTACTCCAGTGGGGGCACGCTGAGTGCACCTGCTAGGTGTAGTCCCCGAGACCGCCGTCTGAGAGAACTAAAAATCTTCTTAGCTGGTACTGATCGAACTTGTTCTTCTCTAACTCGGAGGTCGAGTAACTCTGGAGCTGGTTTTGCATTGAGCAAAATGTTTCTTTCTGAGTTCTCTTCCAGTGGGGGCACGCTGAGTGTACCCACTGGGTGTAATCCCCAGCCTCTGCCGGACTAGATGAGTGCGGCGGAGGTTTAAGTTTCAGTGAACCTCCATGCGATCGGCGTGGTAAATATCTTTGTTTGAAATTGAGTCAATCGGATGGATCTTCAAGCGCTTGGCATGGTAAATAAGCTCAGCTTGGAGCTAAGTCGATGGGACTCGACCTTCGTGCACTTGGCTTTGTAAATAAATTCAATCAGGAACTGGATCAATCAAGTGATCTTTGTGCACTCGGCAAGATGAATGAATTCGCCTTGAAACTGCCGATTGTGAAAAAAGCTCGATACTCGAGGAGTAACCGTTCTAGTAGTGCTTCTTATATTGACCGTTAGATTTTTGCGTGAAAGGGTACTTGCAAGAGTATATTGTATCCGTAGAGGAGCTTCGTTTTCACCCTTTGGCGTGAAAGGGGTATTTGTCCGAGTGGACTTGCTTCACTTATAGATCTACGGTGAATCGAGCATGTATGGTCAGAAGAATATTCCTGATGTGATCAATAGGTCGACCAAATGGGCGTAACCCTTGAGGGTGACATGGCCCCCGAATGATGCTCGAAGGAGGTAAGCTTGCTACAGAGTGTGATATGAGGTTTGACCATATGAGTAACTTAGTCGTTCCGTCTTTGGGGTTGTAGAGGTAAAGACATGTCCAAGCTGATGGTGTGGCTGAGGCGGAGGGCGATGATGTGTACAACCGAGTGGCGACGCGCGGGGCGGTCGAGTGGTGAAGACGCGCGCAACCGAGTGGCGACGCGCAGAGCGGTCGAATGGTGATGATGTGTGAAGTGGTCGAATGTAGGACTACATATCTGGCCAAGTGAAGATGCGCGGGCAGCCGAGTGGTGAAGACGTGCACAACCGAGTGGCGCCGCGCGGGGCGGCTAAGGCGAAGTCGTGTGCCACCGGATGGCTAAAATGGTCCTCGGAGGACTTAGTCGAATGCTTTCGAAGCTTATGTAGTGACAAGGTTAGTGTAACGTGGTTGCGGAACGAGAAGACCGGTGTGCCAACTGATTCTGAGTAGGAATGAAGATGGCGTGCAGAGCGTCTAGGTGATTATAAACTTGTCAAAGTGGCGGATCGAATGCACTTGTTGAAGTGAAGGATCTGACTGGTGATGAAGTACTCGACCACTCAGGAGAGTGTCATTCCAAATGAGATGCAGCCCCCGGGTGCGGCGTAGCCCCGAGCGTACTACAGGTTTCAACAATGGACATGTCAGAATACGAGAAATATAGTTTTGAATGGATGATTTGCAATTCATTGAGTCTGACTCGGGAAAAGATGAGGAGAAGCTTCCGAGTGATGCTCGAAGAGGCAAACTCCAAAAGAGTGAAGTGTGAAGTTTAATTATGAAAGGGACTTATCATCTCATGCCCGACGAGGTCTATATTATTGATCGATGAAGAGAATTCCGCAGAGGGGTTGGCGGGTGTTTGAAGTCAATAGGCGACAAGGTCGGTGTTGTGGTCTTATTTGGGACGCACGGTGACCGATTCGAGCAGCGATGAAGTTGGCGCATAGGGCCGTCGGTGATCGCGTAACTTGTGTAAAAATGGTACAAGCCAGCGAAATCATTTCTCGAGGAAATTTGACGTGTGCTGAAATGATTTGTGTGAATAACACCCATAGACACCCGCTGGGAGTGCAAGGGGCTTGCTGGTTAACCAGCAGCGATGCGAAAAGCGAAGGATCCGTTCGAACTTGTCGAGCGGCGGATCCGATCGAACTCATTGGAATCTGGCTCAAATAAAATGGAAGTGTAGTGTTTCGGTGAGCTGCAGCCCGGAGGACCGATGCAAACTTCGAAATGAAGAGCGACACATGGTGTTCGTGAGTCACATAACCATTACTAAGCAAGTATGTGAAAATAAGCAGCCGGCGTGAGGTACACTCGGTGGCGTGGCCTCCAGTGAGCGTGATGTGTGAATTACAAGATACTCATGAAGACGGAAATAACAGAATGTAAAATGACTTAGCTGTCTGAAGGCAAGCGAGTGGCCGAGTGGTGACGAGGTGATGGTGACAGTCGACCTTCGTCTCGCTGTCCTTGCGGGTAGGGATGAAGCGCACATTATACTTGTGATGCAGATCCTTGAATTAGAGGTTTGCTCTTGTCTCAGTCGGATTTTGGCTACTTAGGCGAGTCCTTGGACTGCAGCTAAGCCTCCGAGTGGGAGGCTTGCTCTCCACTCGGTAGGATTTCAAACACTTAGGCGAGTACTGGACTGCAGCTAAGCCCCCGAGGGGGAGGTTTGCTCTCCACTCGGTAGGATTTTTTCAAACTTAGGCGAGTACTGGACTGTAGCTAAGCCCCCGAGTGGGAGGTTTGCTCTCCACTCGGTAGGATTTTTTCAAACTTAGGCGAGTACATGACTACAGCTAAGCCTCCGAGTGGGAGGTTTGCTCTCCACTTGGTAGGATTTTTTCAAACATAGGCGAGTACTGGACTGCAGCTAAGCCCCCGAGTGGGAGGTTTGCTCTCCACTCGGTAGGATTTTTTCAAACTTAGTAGTCTTGGACTGCAGCTAAGCCCCAGTGGGAGGTTTGCTCTCCACTCGGTAGGATTCTTGAACTTAGGTGAAACATATTCGCGGATAAGTCACCCTTGGGGATTTTGGCGATGGCGGCAGGCGGCCGAGTAGTGAAGAGGTGACCAACCGAGTGGCGGCCAGAGCGGTCAGTGGTTATGAGGTGACCAACCGAGTGGCGGCGCAGGGCGGCCAGTGGTTATGAGGTGACCAACCGAGTGGCGACTGGGAGGCGGCAGTGGTTATGAGGTGACCAACCGAGTGGCGGCGCTTGAGGCGGCCAAGTGGTTATGAGGTGACCAACCGGTGACGACGCCGCAGGGTGGCGAGTGGTTATGAGGTGACCAACCGATGATGATGCGTGGGGCGGCGAATGGTGATGAGGTGACCAACCGAGTGGCGACGCGCAGAGCGGCAGTGGTGATGAGGTGACCAACCGATGGCGGCGTGGGGCGGCCGAATGGTTATGAGGTGACCAACCCGATTGCGCGGCAGAGCGGCCGAGTGGTTATGGTGACCAACCGAGTGGCGGCGGCGGGCGGCAGTGGTGATGAGGTGACCAACCAATGGTGGCGGCGCAGAGCGGCGAGTGGTGATGAGGTGACCAACCGATGGCGGCAGGGGCGGCGAATGGTTATGATGTGACCAACCGATTGGCGGCGCAGAGCGGCGAGTGGTTATGAGGTGACCAACCGAGTGGCGGCTGGGCGGCAGTGGTGATGAGGTGACCAACCGATGGTGATGCTGGGCGGCGAATGGTGATGACGCGTCTCGCTGGAATGGCGACGCCTTCGGGCGTCGGTGGTGTAGACGGCGTGGCGTGGGTGAGGATGCGCGGGCGTCCGATTGAAATAAACGCGTCCACGAAGAAACCATCTGCTGGGCGTCCGAGTGATGTAGACGCGTTCCGCGGAGCGATGATTGACAAGAAAAAGTCCAACCAAGTGCGATGCACGGGGTGGCTGAGTCGGACACGTTGACGAAACGTGTCCAGCTGAGCGATGGCGTGCGGGCGGCCGAGTGACGCTGGCGTGTGCCGCTGAGCGACGGCGTGTGGGTGGCTGAGTCCACGTCCAACGCATTGAAGGATTGGCCCCTACGTTCAATGCATTGAAGGCGTTGCCCCACGCTCAGAATCTGCACGCCCGATCTGCATGCAAGAGGCATTAATGCTAATTAGCAAGAGTTAAAATCCCGTTATGCATGCTAGGGACGTTTCCCTTTTCCCGCGACCATTTATTCCCTGCATGCAGGAAATGAATGGGATGGAATTAAGATTAGGAATAAAGAGGAAGGCGTGGCTGGGCTCCCTGGTCGGCCATGGCAGCGGCCCGCTCATTGATCCAACGCGAGGTGAGGCGGCCTGCGATAGATCCGAGTACGGGGCGGCCTTCTCCTGTGAGGCTGCGCAGGGCTTGAGATGATGCTGAGTCGATCTGGTGGCTGCGTCCTGCAGTCGAACACTTGGAGTTGCGCTGTGGTCCGGGACGTGGCCAGTCCAGATGTCGGCGCCGCGTCGGGGCCGTGCGTCCGCTGCGGGGGTCGCCGTCGCGTAGTTGAGTCTAGGCGTGTACTGCGAAGGCCATCGTTGAGCCGTTGCCTTCACCGCGCAGGTCATTGTTGAAAGATCGATTGGAGAAAAGAGCTGTCGTGGTTGGGCTCGTGGCCAGCATCCGTGCTCCTTTTTGTTTCCTTTTGTTTGATCTGTACAATAGCAATAACAAGATCCCAGGTGATTGTTCATACAGGAAGAAAACCAACAGATTTGTTAGATCGTCGATGATCGATTGTAAAGAATAAAATAGTATGGGATGAGACTTCCTGATCCCTCTGTAGAAGAGTATCATGACTCCCTGTGAATGGAGTTATGTCCGAAACATCTTGGATCAGATCTTCCATTGATGATTGTTGATCGGCGGACGAACATTGAAGAAAGAAAGCCATTTGCATCATGGTTCGATAAACGCCATGCCCCACGATGGGCGCCAACTGTCGTGGGAACGACTCCGACAGTAAGAGAGGGGTAGGATAACGGAGCATGATCTATCGAGATGCATATGGGTGACACGGTGGTTTTAGCGAGTTCGGGCCTCTCATGGTGGAGATAACAACCCTACGTCTCGTGCTCCGGAGAGGCTTTGTTTTATCTGAGTATATATCCGGAGATTACAATGTGTGTATGAGAGAGAGGAATGGATCCCCATGCCTGAGCTAAGTCCTGAGACTAATGGTGAAAAGAGAGAGAGGTGGAAGAAAAGCCCCCCTAGTCTAGTGGTGGGGGTGGCTTATATAGAGTGTGCCACCCCCTCACCTCCTATGTTACAAGTGGGGGTTTTAATGCTATAACTCAGCCTACTACTAGGATGATGCTTCAAGTGCCTTGTCGACTGTTGGTCTTCGCATATCCGAGTGAGTAAATGCAGTCGAGTGGTGAACTGTCATCCAGTGGATGGTATGCTGCTTGGTCGAGTGGATAGTATGCTGCTTGCCGAGTGGATAGTATGCTGTGTGAAATTTACCTGGACCCACATGTTGTGTGGACCCCATGCTTCATGATATTTCGACCCTTCGTGGGCCTACCTGTTATGTATATCCCCAACAGAATCCACGTCTTAATCGGCCGGATTGGTGAGCCGGGCCCTGATCCGGACAACTGCATCAACCTCGTCAAGATGGCTCATCACGTTTTATGCAAGTTTTATGGCTCGACCATGTTACATGTACCTCAAATTGAAGATGCCTGGTCCTAAAGGAGTGATTACTATCACTTGCACTCGGAAGAAGGCAGAAGAGTGCTTCCAGAAAGGCACAAAGATCGCCGATGCACAAATGGCAGTAGTAGAATTGCAGGAATATCAAAAGAATGTAGATCCGAGTGATTTGTTGCGAGCTAAGAAGCCTGCCATAGATTCTGCATTCCAGTCGTCTGGTGAAACGAAGCCGATTCAGATTCGCCCGACCGACCCCAATGCTGCTCCGACTCGCATTTCGACAACACTCGACTCCAAATAGGAAGAAGCGCTCATCCAGTTCCTCCGTGAGAACTGGGACATATTTGCATGGAAACCTTCTGACATGCCGGGTGTTCCCAGGCGGCTGGTTGAGCACCGTTTGCGAGTCGACCCAAGAGTGAAACCAGTCAAAGAACATCTTCGACAGTCCGCCGTGCAGAAGAAAAAAGCAATTGGTGAAGAAGTGGCTCGGCTCCTAGCAGCTGAGTTTATTCGAGAGATTTACCACTCCGAGTGTCTAGCCAATGTTGTCATGGTCCCCAAGAAGGATGACTCACTTCGCATGTGCATTGACTTCAAGCATATCAATCGGTCCTGCCCGAAAGATCACTTTCCTCTCCCTCGCATCGACCAAATAGTCGACTCGACTGCGGGGTGTGAGCGCTTGTCCTTTTTGGATGCTTATTCCGGGTATCATCAGAGACGACTCTACGGACCTGATGAGATAGAAACAACTTTCATCACTCCATTTGGGTGCTTCTGTTATGTCACCATGCCATTCGGCTTGAAGAATGCTGGAGCCACATTCATGAGGATGATTCAGACTTGCTTGCTCACTCAAATCAGTCGGAATGTGGAAGCATACATGGATGACATTGTGGTCAAGTCACATAAAGGTTCCGACCTGCTGGCTGACCTTGCTGAAAGTTTTGCCAACCTTAGAAGGTATGATATCAAGCTTAATCCATCAAAGTGCACATTCGGAGTTCCGGGCGGACAATTACTCGGTTTCCTCGTTTCCGAACGAGGGGTCGACGCTAATCCCGAGAAAGTTGGTGCTATACTCCGGATGAAACGCCCTGTGCGTGTACACGATGTCCAGAAGCTTACTGGTTGTTTGGCCGCCTTAAGTCGATTCATTTCTTGCCTCAGTGAAAAGAGCCTTTACTGCTTTACATTGTAGCCACTGGACAAGTTGTCAGTACAGTAATTACGGTCGAGCGGGAAGAAGAAGGAAAAGCCAATAAGGTTCAGCGCCCAGTATACTATGTTTCTAAAGTTTTGACTCCATCAAAACAAAGATATCCACATTATCAGAAGCTGGTTTACGGGATTTATATGACCACAAAGAAGGTTGCTCACTACTTCTCTGACCATTCCATTACAGTCGTCAGCGACGCTCCATTATCAGAGATTTTGAATAACAGAGATGCAACTGGCCGAGTGGCAAAGTGGGCGATTGAACTCCTTCCCTTGGATATCAAGTTTGAGGTAAAAAAAGCTATCAAGTCCCAAGCAATAACAGATTTCCTCGCCGAGTGGATCGAACAGCAACTGCTGACTCAAGTCCACTCGGAGCACTGGACCATGTTCTTTGATGGCTCCAAGATGCTGAATGGTTCCGGTGCTTGGGTGGTACTGGTATCTCCCCGGGGAGGCAAGCTCAGATATGTTCTCCAGATTCACTTTGATTCCTCTAATAATGAAGCGGAATATGAAGCACTCTTATATGGGTTACGTATGGCCATCTCACTCGGCGTCCGTGCCCTCATGGTTTATGGCGACTCAGATTTGGTAGTCAATCAAGTGATGAAGGAGTGGGACGTCAAAAGCCCAGCTATGACTGGTTACTGCAATGCGGTAAGGAAGTTGGAAAAGAAGTTTGAGGGGTTAGAGCTCCATCATATACCCCGACTAGGAAATCAAGCAGCTGATGATTTGGCAAAGATAGGTTCCAAAAGGGAAGCCATTCCCAGCAATGTGTTTCCGGAACACATTCATACACCTTCAGTCCAAGAAGATCCTTTCACTGAAGAGCCCCCGCAGCCTAAGAGTGCCACAGATCCGTCTGAAGTCGAGTTCCCAACCGTGGTCGATCTGATCATGGAGGTTTTAGTCATCACTCCTGACTGGACAGTGCCATATATTGCATATATCCTTAGGAAGGAACTCCCATAGGTTGAAGAGGAGGCTCGACAGATCGTCCGTCGGTCCAAAGCCTTTACTGTGATAAGAGGACAACTGTTCAGAGAAAGTGTGACAAGAGTCAGCCAGAAATGCATAACACCAGAAGAAGGTCGAGTGATCCTCAACGATATCCACTCAGGGACCTGTGGCCACCATGCGTCCTCCCGGACCATTGTGGCCAAAGTATACCGAGCTGGATTTTATTGGCCACGAGCAAATGAAATGGCGAAAGATATAGTCGACAAATGTGAAGGCTGCCAGTTTTACTCCAATATGTCCCACAAGCCTGCGTCAGCCCTGAAGACTATTCCACTCGTCTGGCCCTTTACTGTGTGGGGATTGGATATGGTTGGACCCCTGAGGACTGGTAGGAGCGGCTTCACTCATGTGCTGGTAGCAGTCCACAAGTTTACCAAATGGATTGAAGCCAAGCCTATCAAGAATCTTGAAGCCAGTACTGCCGTCAGCTTCATCAGAGAGTTGGCATTCAGATATGGGGTTCCTCACAGCATCATCACTGACAACGGGTCGAACTTCGATTCTGATGAGTTCAGAGCCTTCTGCGCTTCCCAAGGCACACGAGTCGACTATGCTTCAGTCGCCCACTCCTAGTCGAATGGACAAGCAGAAAGAGCAAATGGCTTGATTCTCAAAGGACTGAAACCCCGACTGATGCATGATCTCAAGCACGCAGCAGGCGCCTGGGTTGATGAACTTCCATCAGTTCTTTGGGGATTGAGGACAACTCCCAATTGGTCGACTGGCCGAACTCCATTCTTCTTGGTCTATGGAGACGAAGCTGTTCTACCGAGTGACCTGCTTCACAATGCACCCTGAGTCGAGCTTTTATCTGAAGATGAAGTAGAACAGGCCTGGCAGGATGCAGTTGATCTCCTACAGGAGGAAAGAGAGATGGCCTTAATCCGGTCAACCATTTATCAGCAAGACTTGCGTCGATTCCACGCCAGAAACGTGAGGGGTCGAGCCTTTCAAGAGGGAGACTTGGTTCTTCGAGTGGATCAACAGAAACCACACAAGCTCGCCCCTGCTTGGGAAGGTCCCTTCATCATCACCAGAGTTCTCCACAATGGAGCATACCATCTTTAAAATATCGAGCATCAGAAAGACGAGCCACGGGCTTGGAATGCGGAGCTGCTCCGCTCCTTTTATACTTAAGTACTCATTCGGATGAGATGTAATAAGAAATACCTTTGTAGTTTGTTTATCAAAGACAAGAGCTTTGATCTGCCTAAGCGATTGTCGTTGCTTATATTTCGTCTCAAATCCCGGTGGGTGACTTAGCTGTGAATCCGTTTCGCCTAAGTTTGAAAAATCCTACCGAGTGGAGAGCAAGCCTCTCACTCGGGGGCTTAGCTGCAGTCTAGTACTCGCCTAAGTTTGAAAAATCCTACCGAGTGGTAAGCAAGCCTCTCACTCGGGGGCTTAGCTGCAGTCCAGTACTCGCCTAAGTTTGAAAAATCCTACCGAGTGGTGAGCAGCCCTCTCACTCGGAGGCTTAGCTGCAGTCCAGTACTCGCCTAAGTTTGAAAAATTCTACCGAGTGGTGGGCAACCCTCCCACTCGGGGGCTTAGCTGCAGTCCAATACTCGCCTAAGTTTGAAAAATCCTACCGAGTGGTGAGAAACCCTCCCACTCGAGGGCTTAGCTGCAGTCCAGTACTCACCTAAGTTTGAAAAATCCTACGGAGTGGTGAGCAACCCTCCCACTCGGGGGCTTAGCTGCAGTCCAGTACTCACCTAAGTTTGAAAAATCCTACCGAGTGGTGAGCAACCCTCCCACTCGGGGGCTTAGCTGCAGTCCAGTACTCGCCTAAGTTCGAAGCTCATCCCTATCCGCAAGGACGACGAGGTGCAGGTCGACTGCAACCTTCTAGTTCGGAGCTGCATCACAAGTACAACGTACGCTCCATCCCTATCCGCAAAGACGACGAGGTGCAGGTCGACTGCAACCTTCTACTTCGGAGCTGCGTCACAAGTACAAGGTACGCTCCATCCCTATCCACAAGGACGACGAGGTGGAGGTCAAGTGCAACCTTCTACTTGGGGGAAGCAAGCTTCACGGGCATTGGCCTTCTTCACAGGCTCCTGGCCTTTCTTGGGGGAAGCAAGCTTCACGGGCATTACGTGAGAGTGTCACGGGCGGCGAGCTTCATAGGCATTGGCCTTCTTCACAGGCTCCGGGCCTTTCTTGGGGGAAGCAAGCTTCACGGGCATTGGCCCTCTTCACAGGCTTTGGGCCTTTTCCAAAACGCGTCAGCTTCACAGGCATTCGCCTTCTTCACATGCTCTGGGCCTTTTCCGAAAAGATAAGCTTCACAGGCATTCGCCTTCTTCACAGGCTCTGGGCCTTTTCCAAAAAGATAAGCTTCACAGGCATTCGCCTTCTTCACAGGCTCTGGGCCTTTTCCAAAAAGATAAGCTTCATAGGCATTCGCCTTCTTCACAGGCTCTGGGCCTTTTCCGAAAAGATAAGCTTCAGAGGCATTCGCCTTCTTCACAGGCTCTGGGCCTTTTCCAAAAAGATAAGCTTCACGGGCATTCGCCTTCTTCACGAACTCTGGGCCTTTTAGGGTAAAACCTCCGGAGGTCTTTGGATGTTCCACGATTGCGGACTGGCGCCCCCTCCCGAGTCTCAAGCAGCGGGCCGGGCACTGAAACATGAACAACCTTGAATGGGCCCTCCCACATGGGAGAGAGCTTATGCAGCCCCTCCACGGAGAGAATCCGCTGAGCACGAGGTCCCCTACCTCAAGAGTTACAGGGGCGGATGTTGCGGCGATGGTATCGTCATAGCGCTTGTTGGTACCTCGCCGCGCGCAATGCAGCTTCTCGGCGCTCCTCCCCAAAGACGAGGTCCGTCCCCGCATGGCGTCCTGTTGCGCCTCGTCGAACGCCAGGACTCGTGCGGAACGATGTCTGACCTCGTGAGGGAGGACCGCTTCGGCTCCATAGACCAGGAGGAATGGGGTCTCTCCAGTTGGCTTGGTCGCGGTCGTGCGGATGGACCATAGCACGGACTGAAGCTCGTCGTACCAACCTCTGCCGCATGCCTCCAGTTTCTTCTTGAGTGTTCTGGTTTTGAGGCCCCTCAGGAACTCTGCGTTAGCCCTTCGGCTGGCCGTTGCCGAAGTGCGCCACGAGCGTAGCATATCTGCGTTCCCGAGTTAGCACGGTATGTTTTGAAGAGGTTACTGGTGAACTGCGAACCGTTGTCGGTGATGATGCGGTTCGGCACCCCGAACCGGCTCACGATGCCCTTGACGAACTTGACCGCAGAACCTGCGGGGATGGTGCGGACGGCTTCCACTTCAGCCCACTTGGTGAACTTGTCCAGGGCGACGTAGAGGTAGCGATAGCCCCCTGGCGCCCGAGGAAATGGGCCCAGGATATCCAGCCCCCAGACTGCGAATGGCCACGAGAGGGGTATAGTTTGCAGACCTTCTGCCGGCTGATGGGTCTACTTGGCATGGAATTGGCAGGCTTCGCAAGCCTTCACTAGTTCGACGGCGTCTTTGAGCACAGTAGGCCAGTAGAAACCGCTCCGGAATGCCTTGCCCACGAGGGTTCGTGATGAAGAGTGATGCCCACAGTCTCCACCGTGTATATCCGCCATCAGCTCTTTCCCTTGCTCCCTGGAGATGCAGCGTAGGGATACATCATTCGGTCGCTTCCGACAGAGCTCTCCATCCCTGATGCAGTATGCTGTGGCTTGCCGCGCCACACGCTCCGCTTCCTCCTCCTTCTCCAGCAGGGTCCCCTGCGTTAAGTAGCTCCAGAGCTCTGTGATCCAGCACCCCTCCTGAGGCTCCATCGTCGAGCAGGCGCGCCTCGAGGCCGACCCTGAGACCCGGGCTCCCGAGGCAGGTGGCTGGGGCAGCTCCTCCCGAGGCTGCGCCGTGTTTGATAGTGACGGTATGGACGAGGGCTTGAAAAGCCACTCCTCGAAGACGCCAGGCTCCTGAGGTAACCACCTGGATGCTCGTTTGGCGATGTCGTCGGCCTCCTGATTGGTGCCGCGGGGCACATGCTGCAATTCCAACCCCCAGAACTGCTTCTCCATCCTGCGGACCTCCGCAAGGTAGGCTTCCATGTGTTCATCTTTTGGCTCGTACACCTTGTTGGAGAAATTGACAAGGAGCTGCGAATCGCCCTTGATGATAAGGCGCTTCACCCCTAGGGCAGCTGCAACCTTCAAGCCCGCTATTAGACCTTCATACTCTGCTATGTTGTTGGAGACCTTTTCACCTTGCTGGAAACAGAGCTGCACAGCGTAGTAGAGCTTGTCTTGGGTGGGAGATATGAGCACCGCCCCTGCCCCAGCGCCATGCCTGGAGAACGCCCCATCGAAGTACATGACCCAGCCTTCTGGCGCTTCGCTTCCTAGGGAGAGGGACCGATCCTCGCCGGCCTTGAGGCCCGGTGCCTCTGTCCATTCTGCCAGGAAATCTGCTAATGCGGCCCCCTTGATGACTCTGGTCGTGCTGAATTCGAGCTGAAACGCTTGTAGTTCAATGTTCCACTCAGCGACCCTTCCGGCTGAGTTAGGGCTCCTGAGCACCCTTTCCAAGGGGTATGCTGAGACGACCTTGATGGGGTGACCCTGAAAATAGTGCCGCAGCTTGTGCGAGGCCACCAATAGCGCGAGGAGGAGCTTCTGAGGCATGGGGTACCGTGCCCTCGCGTCCCGCAACACCGTGCTGACAAAGTACACTGGGTGCTCAACAAAGTTTGTAGCGCTAGTGCCGATGGCGCCCTCTGGGGACCACGGCGCCTCCTGAGGCGATGGAGCCTCCAGAGGCTGGTAGTCTGGGGGAGGGACATCTTCTGTTCCCAGTGCGCTCCCCTGTGGCGGCTGATCCTTCTCAGCCGTGGTGGTGGGTTCTGCGGGTCTTCCTTGTTCCTGCTCTGCCTTGACCTGGGCTGCTGTTGTGGTTTTGGTTTGACGCTCTTCCCTAACCGCCACCAGAGCTGCGCTGGTGGAGTAGGGAGTGGCGGAGAGGTAGAGCACCAGGGGTTCCTGCGGGCGTGGGGCCACCATGACCGGAGGGCTGGTTAGGTACCTCTTGAGATCTTGAAAGCCTTGTCGGCCTCTTGATCCATTCAAAGGGTCCTTTTTCTTCATTAGCTGGAAGAAAGGCAGCCTTCGTTCCCCCAACTTGGAGATGAAGCGCCCTAGCACGATCCAGCGCCCAGTGAGCTTCTGCATTTCCACGAGGGTCTTTGGCGGGCTCATGTCCTCGACCGCCTTGACCTTTTCAGGTTAGCCTCGATGCCTCGGTGGGATCTGAGGAAGCCCAAGAGCTTGCCCGAGGGACTCGAACACACACTTCTCCGGGTTGAGCCGTAGGTTCACTGCGTTGAGGCTCGCGAAGGTTTCCTCCAGGTCTTGTATCAGGGTTCTGGCCTCCCGAGGCTTCACCACAATGTCATTTACGTAAGCCTCAACATTCTTCCCGAGCTGCGGACCCAAGGTGATGTGCATCAGCTGCTGGAAGGTCGCCCCTGCGTTGCGCATCCCGAATGGCATGCATGTGTAGCAGTACACCCCACACGGGGTCAGGAAGGCCGTCTTTTCCACGTCTTCTACCGCCATCTCGATCTGGTGATACCCAGAGAAGGCATCCAAGAAGCATAATAAGTCACACTCTGCGGTGGAATCGACGATCTGGTCGATGCGAGGGAGCGGGAACGGATCTTGAGGGCATGCCTTGTTGAGGTTGGTGAAGTCGACACACATGTGCTCCTTCCCTCCCTTCTTTGGCACAACGACAGGGTTGGCCAGCTAGTCCGGATATCGGACCTCGCGAATGACCCCAACGGCTTCTAGTTTGCGGTTCTCCTGGACGATGAAGGCTTGCTTTTCAGTGGACTGCCGCCTCGCTTTCTGCTTCACGGGGCGTACGTTGGGGCACACGTGGAGGTGATGCTCGATTACGCCCCTAGGGACTTCCGCCAACTGATCAGGCTCCCAGGCGAATACCTTCTTGTTTGCGCGCAGGAACTTGACCAGGGCCTCCTCCTGCTCGGGCTCGAGGTTGGCGCCTATGGTGAAAGTGGCGTCAGTGGACCCGTCCTCGTCGAAGGGTATTTGCTTGGTATCTACCTTGTTTTGGGTGAACAACTGTTTCTTCTTGGTTGGTGCAGCCCCCTTGGGCTCAGGGGTCTCCGCGTCGGCGGGCTGTGCTGGCGCCGCCTTCTTGAAGGCGAGCTTGAGCACTCGTAGCGCATCTCCGGTGTCCCCGGGCACGGTGAGGACACCGTTGCTCCGGGCATCTTCATGAGGTTATGCGCTGGGTGAGTCGCGCCATGAATTGGGCGATGCTGGGTAGCGAGGTTGGCGTTGTAGGGGAGACCGATGGGGGTGATGTCGAAATCGACCAGCTCCGTCGCGGAAGTTGTCGTAGGTGCGAAAGTTACTGGGGCGGATCTGCCCCAAGGAGCTGGATGACCCGCCCCGACGCCCGAGAAGGGCGGCTGGGATGCAGCCGTTCGAGGTATCTGAGAGGAGGTTGAAGGCCTCAAGCGAGAACACGTTGAGGCCAGCGCCGCCGTTGATGAGAGTCGGTGGCAGCCACTGGCAGATGGTGGGGTGCATAGCATGGGGAGCGCACCCGAGCAGGCTAAGTTGGAGGGGTGGTCCTCCGAGCTGAAGGTCAGACTGGCCTTGGGCGCCGACCGGTGCGGGGGGGCTCCTTGCCGCGTGGAGGCGGCGCCGACCCGGCGGACGAACGGTTTGACGTGGTGACTTGAGGGCGGCGCTTGCGAGCCGCCCAGGAGGGCCGCGACGATCGAGGGCGCCGGCACAGCATGGTGGGCGAGGAAGAGGCCGCACAGCTCTTCCCAAGAGGCCACGGAGGCTGCCGGCAGGTGGAGCAGCCATGCGCGCGGAGCGCCGACGAGGGCCATGGGAAACCAGTTGGCCATGACCCTGTCGTCGCCCCTAGCTTCGAGGACGGCCTCCTCGTACGCCAGCAGGAAGGCCAGCGGATCGGTCACGCCGTTGTAGTGCGGCGGCGTCGTCGGCTTGAACTTGTCCGGCCACCGTACCCATTGCAAGGCCGGGCCAGGCTCGAGCCCCAGCCCCATGTTGGCGCTGGCGGCGGAGCTGGCGATGCGCTGTTCATCATGGTAGTGTGGCGGTGGCGGAAGAAACTCCGGCGCACCCTACAGCGCGCCAAATGTCGGATTTCGGGTTCCCGCAGACCCTTGAGGTTCGAACACTGGGGTGCGCGCGGAGATCTCGCCCTCTACCTACCTGCACTCTGCCGCCTCGCTGGGATCTAAACTACGAAAGGAACAACGCAAGAGACACAACGTTTATACTAGTTCAGGCCACCATTGTGGTGTAATACCCTACTCTAGTTTGTGGTGTGGTGGATTGCCTCTCGGGCTGGTGGTGATGAACAATACAAGGAAGAACAGCCTCGCGAGGGTCTGTTCTTGGCCGGGGAGATGAACTGCTTGGAGGAGTTCGGTCGCTCTCTCTTTCTCCCTTCTCTAGATCTAAGATCCCCCAGCTCTGTCCGTGGCTAGTCCTATTTATAGGCGAAGGCCCTGGGCCTCTTCCCAAATATTGTGCGGGAAGGGCGCCAACAATTGGCCATTTTGAAGGGGAACATCTGGTACACTTATCCTGACTAAAGTTGGTCCTCGCCTGTCAAAGGCTCTGGTGGTGACACCGGCTTGGGCTCCACAATGACTTCCTTCCTGCCGTTGGGCTGGTCTTGGTCTTGTTGCACCGAAATGGATGCCTTTGCTTGATGCTCTTGCCTGCGCTTGCTCCCTTTGCACCAAAGAGGAAAGGAGGACACTGCGCGGGCTGGCGCCCGCTTAGCGCCCTTGGTCATCATGGCTTGCGTCATGGGCACCTCGTGAGGTACCACGCCTTGATCTCTCGGCCTCCTCGCGAGCCAGCCTGATGAGGCCGTGCCCGAGGAAGCTCCCCGTCGTCCGCCCCGCGAGGCTTGGCCCCTCACGAGGGTCTTGAGCTTGTGTTGATGAAGATGGGTCGTGATGGGCCCCCTTTTGAGCCACGCCGTAGTCCGCAGGCAGGCAAGTCTGGGGACCCCCGTTCCCAGAACGCCGACACGCGCTCCAACCTTATCTGCAAGGACGATGAGGTGCAAGTCGACTGGAGTATCCACCCCAGAGCTGCATCTCAAGCACAAAGATTATTCCGTGTGGAGAACAAATTCCACACGACTTCACAAGTACAAGGCAAATGCAAGCATATTCAGAGATAAATCAAGTTCAGATAAATCCTAAAGTTCAAGACCACGGATCAAAGTACTCGGGCATTCAGCTCGAAAGAGTTTAATGATTACAAAATCACTCGGCATTCCGAGGCAAATTTAAGGCAGGGCATAAAAGTTTGTTCACTCCGCAGGAGGAGGGCTGGCAGGCTCGACTAATTCGTCCAGGTCGATCCCGTCAGCAATCCGAGTGGCGGCAGCAATGAAGGTCTCCATGAAGGACTGGAAGTCTTGCCTCTTGGTGTTATCGACTTTAATCGCTGCCAGCTTCTCTTCCCGAGCTTCTCGACAGTGGACACGAACCAGAGATAGAGCCACATCAGCGCCGCACCGGGCAGAAGACTTCTTCCATTCTTGAATTCGACTGGGAACTTCATTGAGCCGAGCCATCATAGACTCGAGGTCATTCTAAAGTGTTGCCATGGGCCAGAGAGCTGTGTCAATCCGCGACATCGCGACTTTCAGTCGGGCGAGATAATCAACGACACCAGTGATGCAGGTTTCCAGTCGGAGCACATTCATGGCAGCTTCATCCTTCACTGGAGAGTTGATGGGGTCCAAGCTTGGTTCAATTCGCCCGGTCTCTTCCTCGAAGTCCCGGCAAAACTCTGCATATACAATTCAAGGGTGAGTCAATGATCATATGTCGAGTCGACAAGAACAAACCAGTCGGATCAAAGAAAACACCTTTGCTACGTCTTGAGCTTGCGTTGGTTTTCCCCGAAGAGGAGAGGATGATGCAGCAGAGTAGCGTAAGTATTTCCCTCAGTTTTTGAGAACCAAGGTATCAATCCAGTAGGAGGCCACGCACAAGTTCCTCGTACCTGCACAAATCGATAGCTACTCGCAACCAACGCGATTAGGGGTTGTCAATCCCTTCACGGTCACTTATGAGAGTGAGATCTGATAGAGATAATATTTTTGGTATTTTTGGTATAGAGATGCAAAGTGAAAAGTAAAAGCAAGGTAAAAACAAAGCAAGTATAAAAGTGATGGAGATTGATATGATGAGAATAGACCCGGGGGCCATAGGTTTCACTAGTGGCTTCTCTCAAGAGCATAAGTATTCTACGGTGGGTGAACAAATTACTGTTGAGCAATTGACAGAATTGAGCATAGTTATGAGTATATCTAGGTATGATCATGTATATAGGCATCACGTCCGTGACAAGTAGATCGAAACGATTATGCATCTACTACTATTACTCCACTCATTGACCGCTATCCAACATGCATCTAGAGTATTAAGTTAAAAACAGAGTAACGCCTTAAGCAAGATGACATGATGTAGAGGAATAAATTCATGCAATATGATACATACTCCATCTTGTTATCCTCGATGGCAACAATACAATCGTGCCTTGCAACCCTTTACATCACTTGGTAAGTACACGCAAGATTGAACCCAAAGCTATGCACTTCTCCCATTGCAAGAACTACCAATCTAGTTGGCCAAACCAAGCGGATAATTGAAGAGACTTGCAAAGATAACTCAATCATACATAAAAGAATTCAGAGAAGATTCAAATATTATTCATAGATAAGCTGGATCATAAACCCACAATTCATCGGTCTCAACAAACACACAAAAAGAAGATTACATTGAATAGATCTCCACGAGAGGGGAGAACATTGTATTGAGATCCAAAAGAGAGAAGAAGCCATCTAGCTACTAGCTATGGACCCGAAGGTCTGAAGTAAACTACTCACACTTCATCGGAGAGGCTATGGTGTTGATGTAGAAGCCCTCCATGGTGGATGCCCCCTCCGTGAGCTCTAAGAACAGGCCCCAAGATGGGATCTCGTGGATCTGAGGAAGTTGCGGCGGTGGAATTAGGTTTTGGCTCCGTATATGATTGTTTGGGGTGCGTGAGGTATATATAGGAGGAAGGAGTACGTCGGTGGAGCAACAGGGGGCCCATGAGGCAGGGGGCGCGCCCTAGGGGGGGGCACCCTTGTGACCGCATCCGTTGTTCCTTGGTGTAGGGTCCATGTCTCGTGGATCACGTTCGGTGAGAAAATCACGTTTCCGAAGGTTTCATTCCGTTTGGACTCCGTTTGCTATTCTGTTTCTTCGAAACACTGAAAAAGGCAAAAAACAACAATTCTGGGCTGAGCCTCCGGTTAATAGGTTAGTCCCGAAAATAATATAAAAGTGGAAAATAAAGCCGAATATAGTCCAAAACAGTAGATAAAGTAGCATGGAGCAATAAAAAATTATAGATACGTTGGAGACGTTTCAGGCATCCCCAAGCTTAATTCCTGCTCGTCCTCGAGTAGGTAAATGATAAAGATAGAATTTTTGATGCGGAGTGATACTTTGGCATAATTTCAATATAAATCTTCTTAATCATGGTATGAATATTCAGATCCGAAAGATTCAAGACAAAAGTTCATATTGACATAAAAATAATAATACTTCAAGCATACTAACTAAGCAATTATGTCTTCTCAAAATAACATGGCCAAAGAAAGTTATCCCTACAAAATCATATATTCTGGCTATGCTCCATCTTCCCCACACAAAATATTTAAATCATGCACAACCCCGATGACAAGCCAAGCAATTGTTTCATACTTTAACATTTTCAAAAAAATTCGATCTTCACGCAATACATGAGCGTGAGCCATGGATATAGCACTATATGTGGAATAGAATGGTGGTTGTGGAGAATACAAAAAGAGGGAAGATAGTCTCACATCAACTAGGCGTATCAACGGGCTATGGAGATGCACATCAATAGATATCAATGTGAGTGAGTAGGGATTGCCATGCAACGGATGCACTAGAGCTATAAGTATATGAATGCTCAACAAAAGAAACTAAGTGGGTGTGCATCCAACTCGCTTGCTCACGAAGACCTAGGGCATTTGAGGAAGCCCATCATTGGAATATACAAGCCAAGTTCTATAATGAAAAATTCCCACTAGTATATGAAAGTGACAAAATGAGAGACTCTCTATCATGAAGATCATGGTGCTACTTTGAAGCACAAGTGTGGTAAAAGGATAGTAGTATTGTCCCTTCTCTCTTTTTCTCTCATTTTTTTTATTTGGGCCTTTTCTCTTTTTTTGTGGCCTCTTTTTTTTCGTCCGGAGTCTCATCCCGACTTGTGGGGGAATCATAGTCTCCATCATCCTTTCCTCACTTGGGACAATGCTCTAATAATAATGAACATCACACTTTTATTTTTCTTACAACTCAACAATTACAACTCGATATCTAGAACAAAGATATGACTCTATATGAATGCCTCCGTGATGTGCGGGATATGCAATGAAACATGAGTGACATGTATGAAAGAATTATGAGCGGTGGCTTTGCCACAAATACGATGTCAACTACATGATCATGCTAGCAATATGACAATGATGGAGCATGTCATAATGAGCGGAACGGTGGAAAGTTGCATGGCAATATATCTTGAATGGCTATGGAAATGCCATGATAGGTAGGTATGGTGGCTGTTTTGAGGAAGGTATATGGTGGGTGTATGATCTTTGGCGAAAAGTGCTGCGGTATTAGAGAAGCTAGCAATGGTGGAAGGATGGGAAAAAGTGTGTATAATCCATGGACTCAACATTAGTCATAAAGAACTCATATACTTATTGCAAAAATCTAGAAGTTATCAAAGAAAAGTATTACGCATGCTCCTAGGGGATAGATTGGTAGGAAAAGACCATCGCTCGTCCCCGACCGCCACTCATAAGGAAGACAATCAATAAATAAATCATGCTCCGAGTTCATCACATAACGGTTCACCATACGTGCATGCTACGGGAATCACAAACTTCAACGCAAGTATTATTTAAATTCACAACTACTCAACTAGCATGACTCTAATATCACTATCTTCGTATCTCAAAACAATTATCAAGCATCAAACTTATCTTAGTATTCAACGCACTCAAAAGAAAGTTTCACATATCTTGAATACCAAGTGTATTAACATTAAGAAAATTATCATGCTATTAACGACTCTCAAAATAATCTAAGTGAAGCATGAGAGATCAATAGTTTCTTTAAAACAAATCCACCACCGTGCTCTAAAAGATATAAGTGAATAACTAGAGCAAAAATTATCACGCTCAAAATATATAAGTGAAGTACTATGAGCAGAACTATCAAGCTCAAAAGATATAAGTGAAGCACATAGAGTATTCTATCAAATTCCAATTCATGTATGGCTCTCTCAAAAGGTGTGTACAGCAAGGATGATTGTGGTAAACTAACAAGCAAAGACACAAATAATACAAGACGCTCCAAGCAAAACACATATCATGTGGTGAATAAAAATATAGCTCCAAGTAAATTACCGATGGAAGTGGACGAAAGAGGGGATGCCTTCCGGGGCATTCCCAAGATTTGACTTTTTGGTGTCCTTGGATTATCTTGGGGGTGCCATGGGCATCCCCAAGCTTAGGCTCTTGCCACTCCTTGTTCCATAATCCATCAAAAGAATTCACCCAAAACTTGAAAACTTCACAACACAAAACTCAATAGAAATCTCGTGAGCTCCGTTAGAGAAAGAAAACAAAAGACTACTTTAAGGTACTGTAATGAACTAATTATTTATTTATATTGGTGTTAAACCTAATGTATTCCAACTTCTCTATGTATCATAAACTATTTTACTAGCCATAGATTCATCAAAATAAGCAAACAACACACGCAAAACAGAATCTGTCAAAAACAGAACAGTCTGTAGTAATCTGTAACTAACGCAAACTTATGGAACTCAAAAAATTCTACCAAAATTAGACGACCTATACAATTTGTTTATTGATCAGAAGCAACTGGAATCAGTATTTTTTACGTTCTGGTGATTTTTAACAATTCGGGCACTGAGCGCAAAGTTTCTGGAAATTACAGCAAGATCAAATAACTATTATCCTAGAAGATCCAATAGGTTTAACTTGGCACAAACACTAATTGAAACATAAAACAACATATAAACAGAGGATAGATGGATTATTTATTCCTAAACAGAAACAAAATAAAAAAACTAGAAATAAAATTGGGTTGCCTCCCAACAAGCGCTATCGTTTAACGCCCCTAGCTAGGCATAAAAGCAAGGATAGATCTAGGTATTGCCATGTTTGGTAGGCAATCCATAAGTGGATCTCATGATAGATTCATATGGTAATTTTATTTTCTTTCTAGGAAAGTGTCCCATGCCTTTATTTAATAGAAATTGGAATCTAATATTTCCTTCCTTCATATCAATAATTGCAAAACTCGTTCTAAGGGAAGGTCTACCAAGAATAATAGGACATGAAGGATTGCAATCTATATCAAGAACGATAAAATCTACGGGCACATAATTCCTATTTGCAACAATAAGAACATCATTAATTCTTCCCATAGGCTTTTTAATAGTGGAATCCGCATGATGCAAGTTTAGAGAGCAATCATCAAAGTCACAGAAATCTAGCAAATCACACAAAGTTTTGGGAATAGTAGAGACACTAGCACCCAAATCACACAAAGCATTAAACTCATGATCTTTAATTTTAATTTTGATAGTAGGTTCCCACTCATCATAGAGTTTCCTAGGGATATAAACTTTCAACTCAAGTTTTTCCTGATAAGATTGCATCAAGGCATCAACAATGTGTTCGGTAAAGGCCTTATCTTGACTATAAGCATGAGGAGAATTTAGCACGGATTGCAACAAGGAAATACAATCAATTAAAGAGCAATTTTCATAATTAAATTCCTTGAGATCCAATATAGTGGGTTTAGCAACATCTAGATTTTTATTTCTTTCAATACCACTTTTATCAATTTCATCATCAAGATCTAAAAACTCCGAATTCTTAGAATGCCTTCTAGGTAAAGGAAGATCATATTCAGTTTCATCAAGATTCATATTGCAAAACAAAGGTTTAATAGGGGACACATCAATAACTTTTAGATCTTCATCTTGATTTCCATAGGAATTAGAAGAACACGCTTTAATAAAGGCATCTTTGGAAGCACGCATCCTAGCGGTTCTTTCTTTGCACTCATCAATGGAAATTCTCATAGCTTTGAGAGACTCATTGATATCATGCTTAGGAGGAATAGATCTAAGCTTTAAAGAATCAACCTCAAGAGAAATTCTATCAACGTTCCTAGCCAAATCATCAACTTTAAGCAATTTCTCTTCAAGCAAAGCATTAAAATTCTTTTGTGAATTTATGAACTCTTTAACACTATTCTCAAATTCAGAGGGCATATTATTAAAATTTCCATAAGAGTTGTTGTAAGAATTTCCATAATTATTAGAAGGATTACTAGGATAAGGCCCAGGATTAAAATTCCCTCTATACGCGTTGTTACCAAAATTATTCCTATCAACAAAATTCACATCCATAGATTCATTATTATTCTCAATCAAAGTAGAGAAAGGCATATCATTAGGATCAGAAGAAACACTCTTAGTAGAAAATAATTTCATAAGTTCATCCATCTTTCCACTCAAAACATTGATTTCTTCTATAGCATGCACTTTTTTATTAGTAGATCTTTTAGTATGCCATTGACAATAATTAACCATAATATTATCTAGGAGTTTAGTAGCATCTCCTAAAGTGATTTCAATAAAAGTGCCTCCCGCGGCCGAATCTAAAAGATTTCTAGAAGCAAAATTCAATCCGGCATAAATTTTTTGTATAATCATCCACATGTTCAAACCATGAGTAGGACAATTACGTATCATTAATTTCATTCTCTCCCAAGCTTGTGCAACATGTTCATGATCAAGTTGCTTAAAATTCATAATATCGTTCCTAAGAAAGATAATCTTAGCGGGAGGAAAATACTTAGAGATAAAAGCATCTTTGCACTTGTTTCAAGAATCAATACTATTTTTAGGGAAAGATGAAAACCACGCTTTAGCACGATCTCTAAGCGAAAAAGGAAATAGCTTCAATTTAACGACATCATTATCGACATCTTTTTTCTTTTGCATATCAAATAAATCAACCAAGCTATTCAGATGAGTAGCGGCATCTTCACTAGGAAGGCCGGTGAATTGATCTTTCATAACAAGATTCAACAAAGCAGTATTGATTTCACAAGATTCAGTATTGGCAAGAGGAGCAATCGAAGTGCTAAGGAAATCATTATTATTGGTATTGGTGAAGTCACACAATTTAGTAGCATCTTGAGCCATTGTGACAAACAAGCAATCCAACACACGAGCAAACAAACGGACGAGGAAAAGGCAACGCGAAAAAGAGGAGGAGATTGGGAAAGAGAGGGCGAATAAAACGGCAAGGGTGAAGTGGGGGAGAGGAAAACGAGAGGCAAATGGCAGATTATGTAATGCGAGAGATAGGGATTGTGATGGGTACTTGGTATGTTGACTTTTGCGTAGACTCACCAGCAACGGCGCCAGAAATTCTTCTTGCTACGTCTTGAGCTTGCGTTGGTTTTCCCCGTAGAGGAGAGGATGATGCAGCAGAGTAGCATAAGTAGTTCCCTCAGTTTTTGAGAACCAAGGTATAAATCAAGTAGGAGGCCACGCACAAGTCCCTCGTACCTGCACAAATCGATAGCTACTCACAACCAACACGATTAGGGGTTGTCAATCCCTTCACGGTCATTTACGAGAGTGAGATCTGATAGAGATAATATTTTTGGTATTTTTGGTATAGAGATGCAAAGTGAAAAGTAAAAGCAAGGTAAAAACAAAGAAAGTATAAAAGTGATGGAGATTGATATGATGAGAATAAACCCGGGGGCCATAGGTTTCACTAGTGGCTTCTCTCAAGAGCATAAGTATTCTACGATGGGTGAACAAATTACTGTTGAGCAATTGACAGAATTGAGCATAGTTATGAGTATATCTAGGTATGATCATGTATATAGGCATCACGTCCGTGACAAGTAGATCGAAATGATTCTGCATCTACTACTATTACTCCACTCATCGACCGCTATCCAGCATGCATCTAGAGTATTAAGTTAAAAACAGAGTAACGCCTTAAGCAAGATGACATGATGTAGAGGAATAAATTCATGCAATATGATAAATACTCCATCTTGTTATCCTCGATGGCAACAATACAATACGTGCCTTGCAACCCTTTCCGTCACTGGGTAAGGACACTACAAGATTGAACCCAAAGCTATGCACTTCTCCCATTGCAAGAACTACCAATCTAGTTGGCCAAACCAAATGGATAATTCGAAGAGACTTGCAAAGATAGCTCAATCATACATAAAAGAATTCAGAGAAGATTCAAATATTATTCATAGATAAGCTGGATCATAAACCCACAATTCATCGGTCTCAACAAACACACCGCAAAAAGAAGATTACATCGAATAGGTCTGCACGAGAGAGGAGGAGAACATTGTATTGAGATCCAAAAAGAGAGAAGAAGCCATCTAGCTACTAGCTATGGACCCGATGGTCTGAAGTAAACTACTCACACTTCATCGGAGAGGCTATGGTGTTGATGTAGAAGCCCTCCATGGTGGATGCCCCCTCCGGCGGAGCTCCGGAACAGGCCCCAAGATGGGATCTCGTGGATACAGGAAGTTGCGCCCCCCACCCTCGTGACCACCTCCGTTGTTCCTTGGCGTAGGGTCCAAGTCTCCTGGATCACGTTCGGTGAGAAAATCACGTTTCTGAAGGTTTCATTCCGTTTGGACTTCGTTTGATATTCTGTTTCTTCGAAACACTGAAAAAGGCACAAAACAACAATTCTGGGCTGGGCCTCCGGTTAATAGGTTAGTCCCAAAAGTAATATAAAAGTGGAAAATAAAGCCCAATATAGTCCAAAACAGTAGATAAAGTAGCATGGAGCAATCAAAAATTATAGATACGTTCGAGATGTATCAACCTTCAAGCATGACGAACAACTTCTTAGCAAGGCTTCCCAGATAACTCTCCAGATCGTTCCTCCTGCGGGCAATACCTTTGATCTTCTCATTCAGATTTTCCTTGTCCTTCTTCAGGCGAGTCGCTTCCTTATTAGCTTCGTCAAGGGCAGTTTTCAACATGGAGTTTTCTTCCTCCAATTTGCCAACTGAAGCCAACTTCTGCTCAGCGAGCGCGAGTTTCTCATTAGCTTTTTTCTGCGTGGCCGCCAGATCTTGATCCTTTTTCGCCAGAGCTTGTATCAGTTTCTCTGTAAGAAATAATGCTTGATTCAGGAAAAGCAGAATGAAATCCGGTTCAGGGATAACTCAGTCGACAGGTTTTCCTTACCAGCGGTGTCGTCCTTGGCTTTCTGCAGTTTTGTCTTGACCAGCTCCAGATCGAGGTTGAGTTGAATCTGATGTTTCTCCAGGTCAGCAAAACGAGCTCCAAGATCACAAGATTTCTGCAACCAAAGGAAAGGTCAGTCGACAAGTAAAAAGATCGGTTATTTCGGAGACACAAAAGTTAAAGCCAACAAATTCTAAGACTACTGCCGAATCAAACATTCAACAGTAGTCTCGGGGACTACACCCAGTGGGTGCACTTAGCGTGCCCCCACTGGTTCAGTTTACACTCGACAAGGCCTGTCCAGCATGAGCGCAAAAAAAACCAGAGAAAGCAACAAACAAATTCTTCAGACCATAGTCGACTGCCAGCAGTCGACCACGGTCTCGGGGACTACACCCAGTGGGTGCACTTAGCATGCCCCCACTGGTTCAAAGTTCCACTCGACATAGCCCGACCAGACCGAGTGAAGAAATTCAAATTCCGATGCTCAGACCACAGTCGACTGCCCGCAGTCAATTATGGTCTCGGGGACTACACCCAGTGGGTGCACTCAGCGTGCCCCCACTGGTCAAAGATTCAATCGACTACAACATTATCAGCTCAAAGTGCGAGTATGTTCAGTGACAAATCAAAACACCCAGTGGGTGTACAGATGGAAGGCGCAGACAAATGCAGAGATTCATGGAAAGAAAGTTTTCAGGTACCATATCCTAACAGAACAAGCCAGAAGAGTTAATCGACGATCTGCTAACCTAGACGTTGCTCTGGAGAGCAGAGCTGGCATCATAAGCAGCTTGGCTGGCTTCCCACACCATCTTCATCTTCTCCATCATAATGCCCGCCTGGCGTATAGCCTCTTTGGCAGCACCCACTTGGTCCTCTGGGACGTGATGTGTAGCAAAAAGTGAAGGTGGATCGGTGGGAGTCTGTGCAGCTGACGCGGAAGGCCGAGCACTCGACAGCGGTATGGCGAAGGAGATGGAAGTCCGATTGGCATCGCCGGTGTCGACTGAAGCATCTTGCCAGCGGACGTTTTCCTATTTCTTCTCCCCAAGGGTCTCTGTGGCTCGTCCTCGTCATTGTCGGGGAGGTCAATGACGTTGAGGGCTGTAAAAAGATCAGTCGCCAAAGTTTCATCACTCGATTGGATATATCACAGTTCAATCGACAAAGCAAAGACAAAATCACGAAGATTGTATCCGGATTGGAGGTGACCGCATCTTCCATTTCCTCATCCTCGTTCTTGTAAGCAGAGGTCCCAGAGGTAGCGGCACTGCCAGTTTCAAGATTCATTCGGTCAAACCAAGGGAAAAATAAGCAGCACAGAACGTCGAGTAAAAGCGAAGGAAGAACACTCACGCAGAAGCAACAGGAACGTCAATTTTGATTCTCGGCAGCGCCTTCCGAGTCTTATGCACTACAACCTTGGACTGCTTTGGGGCCTTTTCAGTTGGTGCCAGAGAGGACGTCTGAGGACGCTTTGACGTCTGCCCGGCCTGAACGGTTGCCTTGTCACGGGCGCTCGCCGGGTCGTGAGTAAGCTTGGATCGCGTTTCCCTGCGGGGAGGAGAGTCGACCTCTTCTTCGTCACTCGGGTCGTCGCTCTCCTCGTCCCCCTCTCCGTCGGAATGCCACTCGCCGTTTTCACCTCCGCTTGCCTCCCCCTCCGGGTCCTGCTCCTGCTATCCGTTGGGCATCGAATACATTTCAGTAAGGGCCTAGAATAAAAAAAGCAAGATAAAGTCAGTCGGTGAAGCATAAACAGTTGCATGTTAAATCAAGATGGCACTCGGTAATTCAGAATTGGACCTTGTCTGGTTCATAGGATTGGTCGAGTGGAGGGATTCTCCTGGCCCCTCTGGGGTTATCCTTGTTGCCAGTGATACTCCTCAACCACTTCTCCACCGTATCCTCGTCGACTTCTTCTGGGTGCACCCGAGTGGAATCTTCAATGCCCGAATACATCCACATCGGATGGTCGCGGGCTTGAAGTGGCTGAATGTGTCGTCTGAGGAAGACTTCTAGCAGATCCATTCCAGTTACACCCTCACGGATGAGATAGACCACTCGCTCAACCAGCACTTTCACCTCCGCTTTCTCCACTGGAGTCACTTTCAAGGCGGAGGGCTTCTCTACGCGAGCCATAGAAAAAGGAGGAAGTCCAGTCGACTGGCTTGGAGTCGGCTGGTCTTTGTAGTAAAACCAGGTCGACTACCACCCATGGACCGACTCAGGAAGAATTATGGCCGGGAAAGGGCTCTTACCCCTCATCTGAACCCCAAGGCCCCAACACATCTGGATCACTTGGGTCCTCTCGTCACTCGGGTTGGCCTTTTTGACCGACTGGGAGCGACATGTGAAAATGTGCTTGAAGAGACCCGAGTGTGGTCGAAAACCCAAGAAATCACAGAGACATGAAAGCAGCAAGATACACGATGGTGTTGGGGGAAAAGTGATGAAGTTGTGCTCCAAAGAAATTCAAGAAAGCTCGGAAAAAAGGATGCGGAGGCAAAGAAAATCCATGGTCGATGTGAGTGGCGAGGAGGACGCACTCAGCCTCCCACGGCCGAGGTTCAGTCTCATCCTCTGGGAGCCGCGTCGATCCGTGAGGAATCAGCCCCTCCTGCGCCAAATCGTCGAGGTCGTCCTGGCGGATCGTCGACCGGATCCAGTCGCCCTGGATCCAACCGCGCGGCAAACCGGACCGCGATGAAGATCCCCCCCGGCTGTACTTTTTCCCCTTTGCCTTCGGCGTCGCCATCTTCGCGCGCTCCAAAGCCACCGTCCTTTCTTTCCCCATCGCCGCGGGCGGAGCTCGAATGGAGCGGCGGCGCTGGAGCAGGAGCAGGCGCAATGGGGGAAAACTGAGAAGGGAGAAGAATAATGAGGACGCACTGTTCAAAAACCCCGGTCCGGCGCCTTATATGGGGTCACTTCTGAGTGACTAACCTGTAGGCCCGGGCGATTTTATCAAATCCCGCAACAGTCGCGCGTGCGATACGTGGCCAAAAAGGTGGCGCAGAAAGTGAGGCGGCCTAGCCTTATCCAGCCCGATTACTGCGGCCTCCTCCGCCCCGCGCGCTTCCCGAAATTCAAATCCCGCAAGATCCGCGGGCAGCAGAACAACTTGTCAGCATTCTAGGGTAGGGTCATAGGCCTAGAGTAGGGTCATAGGCCTGTCCAAGATGCCCTCCCCAAGGACATCACCCTCAAAACCAGAAGCATTCGAAGAAGAATCATCATCCACTCGACCATGAAGCGTTCCACTCGGAAGACTTGAAGTCACTCGACCATGGAGACTGTCACTCGACCACCAGAAGGTCTAAAGCCACTCCATATTGCAATGGTCGGTCATTACGTAGCTTTAATGGTCATTATGTCACTTTATTACCAGCGTTACCAGTAACACCCTATGTCGGTGTCAAAACCGGCAGATCTCGGGTAGGGGGTCTCGAACTGTGCGTCTAGGCGGATGGTAACATGAGACAAGGGACATGATATTTTTACCCAGGTTCGGGCCCTCTCGATGGAGGTAAAACCCTACTCCTGCTTGATTAATATTGATGATATGGGTAGTACAAGAGTAGATCTACCATGAGATCGAGAGGCTAAACCTAGAAGCTAGCCTAGGGTATGATTGTTGTTAGATCCCACGGACTAAAACCCTCCGGTTTATATAGACACGGAGAGGGCTAGGGTTACAGAGTCGGTTACAATGGGAGGAGATCTACATATCCGTATCGCCAAGCTTGCCTTCCACGCCAAGGAAAGTTCCATCCGGACACGGGGCGAAGTCTTCAATCTTGTATCTTCATAGTCCGAGTCCGGCCAAGGTTATAGTCCGGCCATCCGGACACCCCTAATCGAGGACTCCTCGGTAGCCCACTGAACCAGGCTTCAATGGCGATGAGTCCGGCGTGCAGGTGTCTTGGCATTGCAAAGCGGGTTCCTCCTCCGAATACTTCATAGAAGATCTTGAACACAAGGATAGTGTCGGCTCTGCAAAACAAGTTCCACATACCACCGTAGAGAATAATATTTGCACAAATCTATTCTGCGGCGTATTCCGTAGCATGACATCACACCACGGCCAAGTCTTTATTGAATCGTTTTACTGTCCCACCTCAGTAGCGTTTAGCGGCGGTTTCCTTAGCACGTCTTGTCGAAGCGAGATCGTGTCCCCTTATTCGGGATTCTCATCAATACAGGCGTGGGTAACCCAATCGTGCCCGTTGGTATGTCTCCTCTATCGAAGGCGAGTCCCAAACGGTCACGGGGAGGGCTCTTGGTATTCAACCTCTTTATAAAGAGACCAAGGCTCGACTCCTTTCTTTCAATCTCAATCGAATCCGCCTCTCACCTTGAGTTCCAACCCCAAAGCTCCAGATTGAGCCCGGACCTTGATGATGTCGGTTGCGACCTTCAAGGCGGTGGATGCCTTACTCCGTTCTACGGAAGAAGGCGTGCTAAAGCTAAGAGATGCGGGTATCTAACGGAGAAATCTCGCATAGGCTGCCTGCTCAAGGGCAGGTTATTCCCACTCCCAAGCTGGCGAGGCGTGGTGTTCGCGTCTCACTTCATACGGGGCTAGGCTTCCGATGGACCCCTTCGTGAGGGGCTCATATTTTATTATGGGCTGGAATTTCACGACTTGGCTCTGGAGTCCATCCTCCACATCTCATCGTTCATTGTCGTGTGCGAAGCCTTCCTCGTATTACTCCTCACTTGGATTGTGGCTTAAGACCTTCAAAGTAGAGCGAAGATGATCGAGGGCAGCCTTGGTCTTGGAGGTGCTGTTATAACCAAACGCCCGGCGCTCCATGGCCCGAGGGCTCTTTTCAAGAGGAGTTCAGCTTATGGCAACGAGAGTGGTTTTATATCACAGCTCCCAGGGGCACCAAGTGGGTGGCTCCACCTGCCTTTCGCTCGGCTCCCCCACCACATCTAGTGTCATGGGTCAATAAAGGGTTTGACTGGGGGCCGTCCAAGGACGTGCCCTTGTTGCAGGGCCGCATTCGTGATCTCCTAGAAAGAGACATCAATCTGGTCGTAGTGACGCAGGTCATGTTGATTCGCCGCACCCTGCCCTGCAAACGTCGCCCCCTTCGCCTGTGGGAGTTTAATCCAGAGGGACCACGAGCCCTCCAACATTTTACAGGCGCGACGCCCATGGAGATGTACACCACAAGCAATGTGTCCGGACTCGACCGAGGACGCAGGTCTAAGCTGCAACCGCTCGGATACTCAAGTAAGTAGCCCTGTACCCGGACACGCTATCCGTATATTTATCATAAAATTGCCCTTAAAAGAGCTGTCCCTTAAACAGGAGTGGATAGCGAAAGCAAAGCCAATCAGGTGTCAGCCCCCTCCACGAGACCACGCCGGATCCGTGTTAACCAGGATCTTTGGAGGTTGCGCCTTTGGAAGAAGGGAAGGGGAACAAGGGCTTCGCCTCCCGAAGGAGGCTATCGAGAAGCGGGAATCGAGAATTCCTCTATCCAGGGGAAGAGGACCGCCTCTGAAGACCCGGAGACCATGGTCTCAAAGCGGGGAAGAAATCTTCGTCGGAGGGTCTGCTGCTGGGGATGCCTCGGCCGCCTTGTGCCCGCAAGGGATCAGCCCTCCACCGAGCCGTAAGTAGAGAGGGAGTTTTAAAATAAGAGACATCCTGTTCTATTTACGAGGAAGATAACGAAATTTTACCTCGTAGTTCGGATCTCGGCCCTTCTCGTGAGAACTCATCTTGAGGATCTTCGTCCAGGAGATGATGGAGAGTGGAACGCCTCCCCTGCCGTACCGCCTTGCGGAGGCGGCGACCTGAGTGTCTTCACGGAGGTTTCTCCGAATCCGGCAGGGCGGAAGGCAATCGTATGGCCCCCAAGGTCCTCCGTGTCCGGCCTTGAAAAAGGCCATCGGACGAGTCCGGCACCGTCCGGTGCATGGTCGAGGAGCTGAAGGATCTGCTCGAGCAGCGTCTATCTCGAGAAGAACACCGTGCGTTGATAGATGCGGTGATTGAAATGATTTCACCAGCGGAGAGCGGGTTATGCGAAGCCGTCGGGAGTTTATTGACAGGTTTTGAGTGCAGCGAAATGATGTACCTTTGACAGTTCCGTATATATAAGATCGCCTGTGTAGATAGTAGCCCACGAGACTCGGTGCGTTGTCAAAATTGGCGGCGCGAGGATCATAATCAGTATAATATGTAGCCCTTCGTATGTAGGTGGCGAAGTGTTGATGGCTAGCGGATTGATTTATCGAGCTAAGCGGCAACAGCGTGGCGATGCCGACATCGCGCTTGTCAACAAAGCGGCAGCGAGGCACAAGGTATGTAATTTCTCCAAAGACACACAGTAATAGGAGCTTGATGCCCGTATCTTACAACATGTGTGCTTGATGCAGATGGTGCCACTGCCATGGAGAACCGGGTGGAACTTGCCCGAGCCAAGGAGCAGGCCAGGAAGCGATCGGCTGCCTTAAAAGCGGTGAAGAGCTGAAAGCGAACAGGCTGCTCTTTGCCAAAGCAAGAAGGAAATGGCGAGATGGTGTGAAGTTGAAAAATGCTGCCGACCGTTGCAAGCTTCTTGAAAAAGAAGATCGGGCGGAACAGAAGGACCTGGAGAAGGCCACATTCGAGGCCAAGGATACTCGCCCTGTGATGAGAGCTATGAAGGAGGAGCTACGTCAGGCCGGAGATATCGCGGCTGGAAAGCCCTTTATGTTGCGGATGAAGTTCGGAGATCCTAAATATGCTCCGTTGGACCGGCTGTGGAGTGCGGCGGACACTTATCTGGACTTGGCGGCGAGTGCATGCGGGCGCGGTAACGAACACTTCTAAGATCAAAAGGATCACGAAGTGGAAAAGCTTTTTGGTCGCAGATTCCACAATCCAGGCGCCCATTTCCATTAACCGATCGTTTGGCGCAT
Source organism: Aegilops longissima (assembly GCA_021605205.1). NCBI lineage: Eukaryota > Viridiplantae > Streptophyta > Magnoliopsida > Poales > Poaceae > Aegilops > Aegilops longissima. The sequence continues at coordinate 615,376,402 of CM038679.1, read as the reverse complement.
GGGTGGAGCTGAATAGGTTATCGGACTCGCCATGAAGTATGTCGTGAGTCATATGTGGCGGAAAGGCTGAGCGAAGAGTTATTTTAGCTTGGTGCAACAGTTCCTTGGTGCGGTGCCGCATATCAATGCAATGAAGAGGTCGGTGTGCATAGAGGGTGCACGGATGGCTCTTGCCGTGTCAAAACATCTTGGGCGGAGATGAATGCCATCGCTATTGCATCCCAAGATTGAGACGGGAGCAGTACACCGAGCACTATTTTCAGGAAGTTCTCAGGCGCTCGTTTAATAGAGCGCGATGCTCGAAGGATATAATGTTGAATAGCATGTATTATTGTAAAACAATGTTTGAGGAATATAAAAGCTTTTTATACTTGTGCCTTCAAAATTAAAATACCTCTGTGCGGCCGTTAATGTATATGTGTATATAACCTGAAAGATGGCAGTCTTGACTTCAACCCCACGCATATAATGCGGGGTGTTATGAAAGCGCATTTTCACATGATCCAACGTCTTGGTCCTATTAAGGAGGTGATAGCGCAGCGAACTAACAACGGACTATAATGCTTTATCACTTTCACTTAGCCATAGGAGTTTGTGGTGGGGCTACTATATAGCTCCTAGGGCACCGCGCTCACCCGAATTAGGCGTGTGTGTGCTGGCGAAGCGCCCTTCGTTAATGCGGAGGAATCCTAAAGATTCGGCGGGTCATCAGTGGTTGACCAGTCTCACGCTATATCATGATGATCAGTTTCGGCTTTCTCTACTTAGGTGCTACTTTGGCGGCGGGGCACTGTCGCGATAGTTCTCCTGGTGCCGCCTTAGCGATAAGCGGGCGTAAGGCAGCAAAACACAGGGCAGGCAAACCCAACATTTGACCAAAGACATGATTGAGCTGATGCATATAAGGCCAAACTTCATGACGCGAACACTCCCTAAGGTATTCGGTCTTTATGAAAGCGGGCTGAACAACACCCTTGGTAATAAGCCCTTGGTGTCAGTATCGCAAAATTCGGCGTGGCCACATGCCAAGGCGCCAGCCTCCCCTCGGTTATACCAAAAACCGGGGATGTGTATCAACAAGAGGCAGTGAAAAAGGTTTACATGAGGGTCTTAATCTAAAAAGAATCCTTGGAGCAGGTCCTGCTGCATGTCTGCGCTTTGTGTCTCCGTTGTGCCGTATCACTGGATGGGTGTATACGGTGTTCATCTGTAAAGAGAGGAACTTAGTTGAAAAAGATCGTGCAAAAATGTATGTTATAAACAAAGTATAATTCAAAAATGGGTAAAATTGAGCTTTATTGTCTCTTGTTGTACATCGCGGAGCCCTTATGCGAGGGTATCGGCTAGTAAGCCCTTGTATGTTTACGCGGACTCGTCTAGCCATGTCCGGGGTCTGAACGACCTGTTTAGGTGCTTTGATTAGTGAAGCCAGTTTAGTGTGTGGCTGTCAAGGCAGCCGCATAGTCTTCCACGCTCGAGGAACACTCGATATTTCCCTTTAATGAGATGATGCCTCGCGGACTGGGCATTTTAAGCGTAAGAGATGCATAATGCGGTATTGCGTTAAAGCGGGCGAAAGCTTCACGTCCTAGTAGTGCTTGCTAGCTACTTGTAAATGGGGCTATGTGGAAGGTTAGCTTTCGCGGCGGAAGTTGTCGGGGGAGCCGAACATAACTTCTAGCCGGAGAGAACCCGTACAATGGGCATCTGGGCCTGGCGTTACCCCTTGAAAGGAAGTGTTGCTATGTCGAATTTTTGTTGGGTTTATCTCCATTTTGCGGATTGTGTCCTGATATAGCAGGTTTAGACCACTGCCGCCGTCCATTAGGACTTGTGTAAAGTGGAGTCCGTCAATTATCGGATCTCATATCAAGGCAGTCCAGCCTGCGTTCCAGATACTTCTAGAGTAATCTTGATGATCGAAGGTGATTGGTTTTAACAAACAGTGGCGGGACTCCTCTGGGATAGGCCGTATGGCGCGCATCTCTATAGGCGCCACTCTGTTTTTCCCTTTTGTCACGTGAAGTGAGTTTACTGTTTTGACTTCTTATGGGAAATTCTTTTGTTTTCCGGTGCTCTGCTTGTGGGGTTCGTCATCGTCCTCGCTTGGTGTGTCGAGCCCCTTGTGTTCGGCGTTGAGTTTGCGGATTGCTTGAAGACCCAACAATCTCTGTGGGTATGGTTTGCAGGCTTCCGGAATCTTGTGGATTTGGCATATCTTGTCCAAGATTTTGTTTAGGTTAGATAGCTTGTCCCTGTTATCCTTGAGGGGCAGCTTTTTCTGATTCTGCTGAGAGCTTTTGAATCCGGCCTGACTGTCGTGCTCTTCGGACTGTTTCCCTTGGTCCGACGCTGGTCCATGCTGCGTCGCCGTTTCCCGTTTCCATTCCTAACTTCGGATGTACTTGGGTCGCTGGTACTGCATCTTGCCAACCAGTTATCCTCTCCTGCGCAAAAGCGGGTCATGAGGCTTGTTAATGCGGCCATTGTTCTTGGCTTTTCTTGGCCGAGGTGTCTGGCGAGCCATTCGTCTCGAAGCTGTGTTTGAAAGCTGCTAAGGCTTCGCCGTCCGGACAATCAACTATCTGGTTCTTTTTAGTAAGAAGTCTGTTCCAGAGTTTCCGGGCTGACTCCCCGGGTTGTTGAGTTATATGACTTTAATCGTCTTCATCCGGAGGTCGGACATAGGTCCCTTGAAAATTTGCCCGAAAAGCATCCTCGAGCTCTTCCCAACTTCCAATGATGTTTTCGGGAAGGCTTTTAAGCCAATGCCGGGCTGGCCCTTTGAGCTTGAGGGGTAAGTATTTTATGGCGTGGAGGTTATCTCCTCTAGCCATGTGTATGTGGAGGATATAATCCTCAATCCAGACTCCAGGGTCTGTTGTTCCGTCGTATGCCTCTATGTTTACGAGCATGAATCCCGCTGGAAATTCATGGTCCAGCACCTCATCGGTGAAACATAGGGGGTGTGCGGCACCCCTATATTTGGGTGTGCCGTGATGTTCGGATACTTGTTGCGTTGCATTGCTTACTAAAGCTTGCTTTCTTGGCCCGTAGATAGATCTGGCTGGGCCATCTTTTTGATGTGAATCCTTGTGCGGATCGCGTCCGGCTTGTGTGCGGCGCCGTTTGCTGCTCTATGTTGGCCATGGGGTTGTTTACCCGACCGGGTGGCTTCCTTATTTTTTGATTGTGCGGGCTCTAAGGCCTCCTCATCAAATTCCGGCAGTAATTTTCGCTTCGGATATCTCTTTCTGTGGCGACTGTCGCCATATTTGTCCGCGATGCTGAGTACTTTGATCAATCTAATTCTGAGTGCATCTTCCGCTTTTTTGAGCTTCCGCTTCTGCTTTTTCAGGCTACGCGCAGTGGCGACGAGCCTTTTGTGGAGATTCTTCTGCTCCAGCAACTTGTCTGGCGTGAGGTCGTCCGGACTGTTATCTTCGCCGGGGACGGGTTGTTCGGTTTCTTTATCCAACTTTCCCTGTTCGGACGGTTGCTCGATGGCATGTTCATCGTCCGCCGGTTCGCCCTGCTCTATGGCTGGATCTGTATGGCTCTGTCTCTGTCGAGGTGGGGTTTGGGCGGCGCTTACGCGCGCTTTGACTGCCGAGGGGCGATCCTCGTTCGTCCCTTGTTCCTCGTCATCGTTTCTTTTAGGTGTGTCCACCATGTATACATCGTGAGATGAGGTGGTTGTCCAGTGCCCTATAGGCGCCGGTTCCTGTTCGTCTCCTACATCGTCGTCCATAACGTCGATGTCTTCGGAGTTGAAGTCGAGCATGTCGGTTAAATCATCGACAGTGGCTACGAAGTGGGTGGTGGGTGGTCTTTGAATTTCTTCGTCATCCGCATCCCAACCTTGCTGACCATAGTGTGGCTAGGGCTCTCCTGATAAAGAGAGAGACTTTAGTGAATTCAGAATGTTGCCAAAGGCGAGTCTTTGAAAAGATGTCGCGGCAAACTCCATGATCGGCGCCTAATCGGATTCGATCGGCGGAGCGCGGAAGGTTGAGTCGGAGAGAGTCGACACCTTGGAATCACGAGCCCTTGAGAGGACAAGGCTAGTGTTGGCTCGATCGCTGTAGAGATTGCAGCCCCGAGGCGGTGTCCAGCCACCCGTCCTTGATTGGCGCGATCGGCTCGAGCTAAGGGTCGGGAAGGAACACGGTGCGACCTCGAGGCCTGTTGGCAGCGAGCTAGATCATGCCCATCATGTGATGGCTGGCCTTCGGCTGTGGCTCGAACCGTCGAAGATCAAGTCTCCTGAGCGTCGGCCGTGTAGTTCAAACTTCTAAATCTGACCTGATGGCTAGGGCGTAGCTTTCGATCTGCTCGGATGGCCAAGAGAATTGGCCCGGATGCAAAGCTGCCGAATCTGAAGATCTGTCCGGGAGAAAAGTCTCACCTGGACGCATCATTATTGATGATCGGAGGAGCCATCGGGCCTAAAGGTGACGACAGAGGAGCTCTCAATGAAAGCACCAATGTCGGTGTCAAAACCGGCGGATCTCGGGTAGGGGTCCCGAGCTGTGCGTCTAGGCGGATGGTAACGGAGACAAGGGACACAATGTTTTTACCCAGGTTGGGCCCTCTCGATGGAGGTAAAACCCTACTCCTGCTTGATTAATATTGATGATATGGGTAGTACAAAGTAGATCTACCACGAGATTAGAGAGGCTAAACCATAGAAGCTAGCCTATGGTATGATTGTTGTTAGATCCTCGGGACTAAAACCCTCCGGTTTATATAGACATCGGAGAGGGCTAGGGTTACACAGAGTCGGTTACAATGGGAGGAGATCTACATATCCATATCGCCAAGCTTGCCTTCCACGCCAAGGAAAGTTCCATCCGGACACGGGACGAAGTCTTCAATCTTGTATCTTCATAGTCCACGAGTCCGGCCAAAGGTTATAGTCCGGCCATCCGGACACCCCCTAATCCAGGACTCCCTCACCCTGTCTTAATGTACCTTAAACCCTGTGTAATTGAGGACCAGTGGGGCCTGGCGAACTCTATATAAGCCACCCCCTCCTTAGTGACAAGGGTTTGCACCCCCTGTAACACACACGCATATGATCCAATCGACCGCCTCCGGGCACCGAGACGTAGGGCTGTTACTTCCTCCTAGAAGGGCGTGAACTCGTAGAACTCGTGCGTACAACTTCTCCATAGCTAGGATCTTGCCTCTACATCCCTACCCCCCATTCTACTGTCAGACTTAGAACCCCGACACCCGCCACGCGGCAGCCGGCGGCAGCTTCTCACCGCCCATCTTCGGCTATAAAAGCCGACCTCCCCACTGGTGAATGCCACAACTCGCCACCTCTCTCTCTCGCCCTTCTCGCCATCGTAGCTCTCTCACCCACTCTTTCCCCGCTGACGAGCAATGGCCGAGCATTACCCAGGCGACGCCACGGCCGCCTCAACTCTGATGGGCGGCGCAAATGGTGGGGCATGCCCGGCCGCACCTTCAAAGCCGTCCTCGACCACATCGAGGCCGGCAACATGCCGCACCTCGAGTACCCGGCGCCCCCATCCATCTCTCGCCACCGCGGTAATTCCTAGACACCACGGTGAATGGAGACAGCGACCAGCTCATCATCGGGCTCCGGTTCGCTTTCCTCCGGGTCGCCGGTGCTCCGCCCCGTCAAGCCGGAGCCGCAGGACACGCCGCTTGGGCCCCACACCCGCGGCGGCGCCTCGCCATCAACGAGGGCAGCCGCCCCTCCCCTTGTTCCCTCCGCCTCGTCCGGCCGATGACCTAGCCGGGGTTGCTCCCTGTGAAGAAGGAGAACAAGGAGATGGCCGCCGCCGACTAGACCGCCCTCAAGTGGGCGAAGGCGGACTACGTCCGCGAGCAGGTGGAGCACCAGAGCCGGGCCTATGAGGAGATCCAAACTCGGTGTTGTGGACGCGACGAGGGCGGCGTCATCGTCCTCGACAGCGACGACGTGGACGCGCTTGGGCCATCCAACCCCCCGCGCGTCGGCGACCCTGGCCAGGGGTGCAGCAGGGACGACGGCGGCTCCGGCGGGACGCAGGGCTGCGGCGACGATGACGACGATGGCGACGGCGGCAGCAACTACACCCGGTTCTACAGGCTCCTCGGCATGTAGAAGGCGGGCGGCGGCAGCGTCATAGTAGGTGTTGCACATGTGTACATGTACATAGGTATGGGTTTCGTATGCAGTACCTGTATTGTCTGTCTTCCTCTGTATGTACTTGTATCTTAGGAGACAAGATACCGGTCGTACCCCTTGTACCTATATGTGCCTAGTGCACGATCAATGATATATCAATGCACCAAATCATTCTCTACATGGTATCTATCGCAAGTCGATCCTCCCGCTTCCGCCTACCCTAGCCGTCGCCGGTGCCGCGATCTGCTGCCGCCGCTACCACCTCCCCAGGCGTGCCTCCCCTCCCCGTTGCGCCGCCCTCCTGCCACGCCGCGCCACTCCCACCGCTGCGCCACCCTTCCACCAACGCGCCGCCCCCTTCCCCAAACCCTAGCTGCCATGTCGTCCAATGCCTCGTCCATCTCCAACCCCTTTGCCGTGGATCTTGCTGAAATCCGTGACATCAACGTCCACGCATGCGTCCTCGTCGTCCTCGATGCCTCCAACTCCACGTACTTTGCGTGGAAGACGTACTTCTCGCTGCTCTTCCACGAGAACAGCCTCGTGGATCATGTTGACGACACCATTGACTCCCACGCCATGACGACCCTGAGTGGACCGCGATCGACGCCACGATCATCCCGTGGTTCTTCACCACCATCTCCAAGGACCTGTTTCACACGGTCGTGAGCGCTGGCAATGACGCCCGCGCCATGCCGGTGAAGCTAAACGGCCTCTTCACCGACAACAAGCTTCAGCGTCGTGTTTTTTTGCAGCAGGAATTTTTTGACTGTCATCAGTATGAACAGTCCATTGATGACTACTGCCGCCGCCTGAAGACGTTGGCGGATGAGCTCCGCGACATCAGCGCCAAGGTTGATAACGACCTCCTCCTCTGCACGCTCACCGCCGGCCTCAACGAGGACTTCGACAACGCCGCTTCCAACCTCACCTTGATGCCGGAGCCCTCCTTCCCCAAGTTCGTGGCGTACTTGCAGTTGGAGGAGCACCGAATGAACGGGGTCAAGAAGCGTGTGCAGCATCACGCCCTCACCGCCGGCACCTCCCATGGCGCCCACCACCGACTGCCCCACCCATGCCGCGCCATCAGCCGCCGCCCCCCGCGCCTCCGGAGTATTTCCCCTACCGCATGCGCCTCCCGCCCCTCCCGCTGCCCCCAGCAGCCACAGCTGGGTGGTGGGCGCCGCGGCAACCGCTGCGGGGGCGGCCGCAAGCAGCAACAGGCGCCGGGGGGGGGGGCTCGTCAGAAGCAGCAGCAGGCCACCCCTCCGTGGACTTATAGCACCAACACGTGGACCGGCGTCGTCCACGCGTACTCGATGCTGGTCCCTCTGGCTCCCGCTCTGGGCATCCTTGGGCCTCGTCCGGCAAGCCACCAAGCCCTCTTCGCCGCACAGAATGCGGCCCCTCTGATGGCTCGGTGTCGCGCCCCGCCGCGCCGCCTCGGGGCGCGCCAGCCTACGGCGCCGCCCCGCACCGGCCTATGGAGGGTTTTACCCTCCTTAGGTGCCGCCGCCGTGGAACCGGACCCTTCTCGCTGCTCTATACTCCGCTCCGTCACCAAGTTCCTACGGTGGTGGCGGTGACTGATACATGGACTCGGGCGCCACCGCTCACATGACTGCTCATGCCGGTAACCTCACGTCCGCCACTCCTGTTCATACTCCCACTCGCATCATCGTTGGTAACAGTTCCTCTCTACCCATTACACATGTCGGTAATATGTCATTTCCTTCTACTTCTACTCCCGTTAACATGTCTAATGTTCTTGTGTTTCCTGACTTAGTTACCAATCTTGTTTCTGTTTGTCGCCTTGCTTGTGAGAACCATATCACTGTTGAATTTGACGATATCGGCTTTTCTGTGAAGGACGCCCGTACACGGATGGTACTCCACCGATCTGACAGCCCGGACAAGCTTTACCCAGTGCATCCCTCCAGCACCACCATCCATCGTCCCGCCGCCCTCGCTACTAGTGTCGATCTTTGGCATGCCCGCCTCGGTCATCCCAACTCCACCGTTATGCGTCAGATTCTTCAGAGTTTTTCTTTCTAAGGTTGACGACCACACTTGTGAGGCTTGCCGTCTTGGCAAGCACGTTCGTCTTCCCTTTAGCAAGTCTACAAACATTTCCAGTTTTCCGTTTCAGTTATTGCATAGTGATATTTGGACGTCCCCGGTTGCGAGCAACTTGGGTTACTTATAGTATTTGGTGATACTACAAAAAAAAGACACATCCGTGACATTTTGGGCCGAACGAAATTTTTTTCTGTCATACATATGACACTTCTATGATGATAATTGTGACAAAACCCGGTATCATCATAGATGTGGTGGGATCCTACTTCTATGACAAAAAATCATGACAGAAAATGGGCTTTTCGTCTGGGCGGGCGGAGAGCGCAGCTGCATGACATCCTTTGGGCCGTCCATGGCGGGAAAAACCGTGGTAGAAGCGAGGAGGAAAATTTGAGGAGTTGCGGTTATGGTGGGAGGTCGAGGCGGGCGATGCGTTTCTCTCGTGCGTCTGCAGCGTGTGTGCGGCGTTGGCTCTAGCGAAGCGGCGGCGTTGAGCTCTAACTAAACCCGGCGATTGCCTTTGCGAGCTACGCGTTACGAACCCGAGGATCGATCGATGGCTGTTAGCTGAACCCGATGGGCGATTGCCCGCTCTGCTGCTAACTAAAGCCAATCGATGCTGCCTCTGGGATGAGCGATGGCGTTGCGGGGAGGGGGTTGGATGAGCGGTGGCGGTGGCGTTGCCTCTGGATGAGCAGGAACCCGTGGTGTGGAGAGCTGAATGAGCAGTGAGGCGGTGGAGGGTGGCCGTGGAGGGGTGGTTGAATAGACCCCATGGTGTGGAGGGCTGGATGAATAGTAGGCGGTGGAGGGTGCCCGTGGAGGGTGGTTGAGCGATGGCGGTGGAGTAGCGGTGGAGGCTGGATGAGCGAGGGCCGTGGAGGCTGGTGGAGGTCGACGGTAGCCCGTGGAGGCTGGAGGAGGTCGGCGGTGGAGATGAACAGTATCCGTGGAGTACCGTTTTGCGATCGCCACACCTCCCGATGAACGGGACCCCGTTTTAGACCGTGGGAGGTCCGTTTAAATCCGTTTGCGATCGCCACACCACTCGATCAACAGGACCCCGTTTCGACCGTAGGAGGTCCATTTGTCCATTTTGCGATGCGCCACACCCTCCGATCAACAGGACCCCGTTTCGACCGTGGGAGGTCATTTCCTCCGTTTTGCGGTACGCCAAGCCCCTCCCGATCAACAGGACCCCGTTTCGAACGTGGCCGGTCGAATACAAGGCTGTTTCCTCCATTGTGCGATCGCGCGGACCTCGTTTCCATCGCTGTTCCGTCCAAGCCCTCCCGATGAACACGACCCCGCATTCCGTTCCGACCCAGCGGTTGGCTCCCCATGAACACGGCAGCGGCGCTGTTTCTCCGTTCCGCCCAGCCATGTGTGTATGCGTGATATCGTTAGAGACCCTGCCCGTATATGCGTACGTGGCCGTATTTTCTTTCTTGCACCCTCGCCACTGTACGTACGTGTACATGCTACGTGCGCGCCTCTACTACGACACGTGCGCACCTCTACATCCACCAGTATATATGTACGTACACGTTCGCGACCAGAATGACAACACTACGTACGCTTCGAGCAAGTGGGTCTCGACTGTCAGGCACTTCCTTGCGTGCGAAGATGTAGCTGGTGGGTCCCAGCAGTCAGGGGGCAAATCATTTTTTTTGCCCAGACGCACTTCCTTGCGTGCGAAGGTGTAGCTGATGGGTCCCAGCAGTCAGGGGGAAACATTTTTTTCGCAAAATATGGTGGCCCGTCCGGTGGGTCCCCGCTGTCAGGTGGAGGAATAATTATTTTGCGCGTAATAAGGAGGCACTTCCTTGCTGTGGCCATGGACCCAGCTGTCAGCCTCTCCATGTGCAGTCCACGTCCGATGGAAGCCGTTCCTTGACCACGTTGACCACACCGTGCTAAGAGCACCAGGGCGGTGGACGACGGCGAGGCCTAGGAAGGGCGACGAAGGCGGGGAAAGACAGCGGCAATGGATGCCGCAGCGTGAGGAGTACAAGGGTTCACTTGGTTCGCTGCGGTGTGAGGTTGCGTCGCCGAGAATAACGAGGGTGTGGGTGAGTAGAGGATGGCTGGCAGCGGTGGGAGTAGTAGAGGCGGTGAGGCCTCCGTCGCATCGCATGGCCGCCCACGGGAGCAGAAGCACGAGCCACGACCGGCGCTGGTTTGGTAATGTGGAGCAAGAAGACCAGAGGTTGAAGAAGCACTACGGCCGTTGGATGGACATCGTCGGTCATTGGAGCTAGAATCGTGCATATTGACTAAGTTGACAAAGCCCTCCGTCCCGTCAACTTAGTAGGCCCTAAGTCAGCCTGCCACTATCTGGGTCCCGGCTAACGGGGGAGTATTCATTTTTACGTGCGTAATAAGGAGGCACTTCCTTGCGTGCGAAGATATAGCTGGTGGGTCCGAGCTGTCAGCGGCGGTAATGTTTTTTCGCGAAATCTGAGGCCCTTTCGGTGGGTCCACGATGTCGGTGGGCGAATCATTATTTTGCGGCGTAATAAGGAGGCATTTCCTTGCGTGCGGCCGTGGACCCAGCGTCGGCCTCTCCGCGTGCAGATCCGCCGGATGCATGTCGATTCGTTGACCACGTTGACCAGGCAGCGCCGAGAGCACCAGGCGGTGGGCGATGGCGATGCGAGGAAGGAACAACACGGAGGCGAGGAAGACTCAGCGATTGTTTCCCACGCGAGAGAATCTGTTGAACAAGGGTTTCTGAGGTTAAATGCTGCCGTCGCGGAGAATAACAGCAGGTGTGGGTGAGTAGAGGATGGCTAGGCCAGCGATGGGAATCTGGTGGGGTGGTGAGGCCTGCTTGGCAAGCACATGTCGGCCATGAGGAGGAGGAGCAGGCAGTCCGTGGCGCTTGTTTGATCGGTGGAGCGGGGAAGAGCAGAGATTGAAGAAGCACGGCGTCGTTGGATGGACATCAACCGTCCTTTGCTTGTCGTCAACCTTTTTAGGAAAGCCTCAAATCTATGGAAAACAGCATACAACCCATCTGCCATTATTTCTAATAATTTACAGCCCATTTGCTAATTCTTATGGTTTTTTGGAGCCCATATTCTTTTTGTTAGCATTACAGCCCATATTGTGTACGGTTAAAAATTATACGAAATTTTGCATATTTGGTGCGGTCCGAACTGTTTTAATCCGAAATTTCGTCTCACATTCAAACTGATTTTAAAATAAATTTATATCAATATAAAATCCAACAAATTCTCACGCATAAAAATTAATGTAATTTAAAATCTTGAAATGAAAAAAATATATTTGAAACTAATTACGGTTTGATGTGTTTTAAAATGTACAACCCATTTCTCATTCTTGATGGGCCATTTTCTCGGCCAGCGAATGAA